>PVJX010002599.1:0-125147 GCA_004027295.1 Dolichotis patagonum | reverse complement strand
TATATCTTATATCATATATCATATATCATATATCATATATCATATATCATATATCATATATCATATATCATATATCATATATCATATATCATATATCATATATTATATATTATATATTAATTATATGTTATATGTTATATGTTATATGTTATATGTTATATGTTATATGTTATATATACATATTATAGATATGTATGTGTGAGTGGTATGTATATGTATGTGTGGTATGTATGTTATTTTTAATACTTTTTCATGTAAAGAAAAAAGTTCATGTGAAAGATTTGATATTTAAATTTTGGATACTTTTAAGTCTTGTGATTGTTTTTCTGCATTCTCAGAGCTTCTTAAAATACTTTTTTCCAATAAAAAAAAATCTGTGCTTATACGACACAAGTAATGCTACTGAATTTTCAACCTCTTTGGCACAATACAAGTGGAATAAGGAACGATGTTGTTGTTAACTGAGAAGTTGCTAAGAATAGCCATAGTCATCGTCTACCCACAAGACAAAATGTTTCCACCCTCGCTAAAGGGTAACACCGTTATCCTAAAGAGTCAAGCCCATACGTCACGCTCTCTCTCTCTCTTCATTTCAGAGCACAGTGCAACACACTGTTTTACCTCATTTGAAAAATAGTTCTAATATATCTGAAACACTTCCTTCAGCTTGGTCTCATGATTCCAGGGTGCTCTCCAGATTTCAAACCTTCGCTCCAGGCAAGTTTACCAACCAGTGAATTTAAAAGTATGAATGTAGAAATTTAATAGAAGATGTGTTTATTTTAAATCAAGCTGAAATGGCCATGCCTTCCCTCTAAATTATCCAGAAATTATGTGTTTTTAAGTGGAGAGAGGACAAAATCCAGCGTTCTAAAGTATCTCTCAAATTGTGGAAATTACTTTATTGACATATTTAAATATGAAGCATTGGCAAAATAGTGCGATTACTACTCTGACTTAAGATTCCAGGGCTTGACCCATGTGTAAGAGTTGTACATACTCCCATGTATCCAGTAAAATCAGCTGAAGTTTAGTTGCAAAACAATTTTGCACATCAAATTTGTGTACCATTTACCAATAATTCATTGTTATTATAAACTTCAAAACCCGAACATACATGTACACATGATTTCCCGTGCTTAAGTATCATATACGAGTAGGAAAGAAATGGTTGAAGAGATTAGTGCATTCGCCCAAACCTGGACTTTATGCCAAGTTTTATTACCTTGTAATTTTCAATAGAGCTGGAGCTAAGTACAATTCATCCTGAGGAGAGCTGGATTATAAGTAATTATAAGTAATGTACCACCAGGTCATAGGCATGATGTAACTATGCTATTCACTAAACATTCAAATCTGTGTGGAAATTGTATATCATTCTACGTGTATGTGGATTACTAATGTAGTTTTGATTGCCTGCACTATTAGGTGAAATATGCATATGTTATTGATTGACTTTCAAATAAATGATTTATAAAATATTTGATGGAGCAAAACATGAAAGGGGAACTATTAATGATTATGTAGGAATTATAAGCATAAAATGCCACACCTTACCTTGGACCCCAACCACCTGATCTACTCACACTGATATGCATGCGGCTGTTCAAACTTGGAAAAGCCCTACTCTGTAACAACCTATGCGTTTGCTATTTACTTCTCCTCTCTTAGCTCTCCAGTGGTTTTCATCCCAACATGCCTGTCTTTTGAGCAAGATGGGTTTCCATATTTCTTTCTGCATTTTCCCTATGTGTTTTTTTCTCAATTTTGTATGTATGTCAAGTTGGCTACTCTCTGATATCCTCCTCTTCCTTTGTCTAGCACCAGACTTTTGCATCTACTTCAGAAACTATCAAATCTCAGTCAAATTCAAAGTTAGTAAGCTATTTAGAGAAAAAAATTAACCTTCCACTGTACTTTCTTTAAATGACTGTCCTTCAGTACTCTCCCCAGCACATTTTCTCTCAGTCATTACAGTGGTCCTTGTACTGTTGGCCACTCTCAAGCCTTCTAGGTAGCGACTTGGCAATATATTTGGAGTGATAATCCTGCTTTTTACTTTAGAGAAAATAGATGGTAGTAAACTATAAGTTGGTATTATAAACTATAAATCAGTCAGTGCCAAAGCCATAATGGTAAACGAATCAGTTTTGTCTTTCATGCTAACCAGAGTATGGGAGAATTAGTTCTTTAGAAAGATTGATTCATTCACACCTGAGTTCTGGAGTCTGCAGCCTTCACTTCTCAAAAGAGCTTGGCGCACTGATTCTTTTCCTTCTTCTGGAAAGTCTTCAAAGAAAAATGACCAGCTCGCACTGGTGGAGGTATAGTATCATTTACTGGTGAAAAAGCTGAGGTTTGTTTTATAAATAGCCCAGACAGAGAAATGTCCAAAGTCTTGCTGCTTGAATGCAGTAGAAATAGAGTGATGATTAAAATATGTGATCCAGAAACAGAGAAAATATTCACTGACATAAATTGATTGAAGCACAAAATCTTATGGGTAACCTCAGATTTCTCTCATCCGAAATAGAAAATCCACGATAGATGTTCTTGGGATGACCCTTGACCATCACCATTTGGACATTTCACATCGAACAGTCGTTTTCACACGGGTTCCCCCGACACCTCACCTTTGCTGCGGCTGTCTGGGAGATCCCGACTTTCAATAGCACTTTTATTTCATATGTTGAATCACTCAATGCTTTAAGAAAATGCTCTTTCACTGAGCTTGGGAACATCACATAGTTTTGTTGTCCTCTCCCTTTGACTGTTCCTTCTTGGTTTCCATCATGTACTGTTTCCTGAAATTGGTCTCCATTATTGATTTCAGGAGACGCCATCCTGAGGCATTTCATCTAGTACAGTGATCTTCCCAAGAACTGGTTTGCTGATGCTTCCCAGACATGTTGGAGAAAGTTCTTGTTGAACACTTAACCACTGCCACAAGCCCCAGCCCCACTCAAATCTCCACCAGTGACTATCCTTTCTCCAGTAATAACCCAAAGGTGCAGTGAATGCAAACCTTTAAATTAGCAAAATTTGGGGGGTTTTTTGCTCAGAAAATATTTTGGCTCCATTTAGATGCTGCAGGTATCTGTATAGTAACTTGACTTCTCTGCAATTTCTACCAGTTAGTGAATTGGAAGGAAGGACGGGAGTTGCCAGTCTCACTGACACTATACAGCAAGACTTTCGGATAATCGCAGTAAGAATTTGCTAACTACAGACTCTGGGTTCGCCAGCTATCAGGAGTGGAAGCTCTGGTCTCTGATTTCCACTCCTGGTCGTTTTTCATTTGAGACTGGCAAACAGCAATAGCTGTATAACCGAGGTATTTTGCTGGTGAGTGTGTAAAGCGTAATGTTCACTTACAGAGCAATGTTGCTGTACTTCAGGAGACCTGTGTTCTTGGATTGGCCTTGATTAAAGACGATTGACTATTCATTGAAGAAAGAGTTTAGGTTGGAGGGTATTTAGCTAGAGGTTTTGTCCATTTTCTGCCCACCTATTTCCCTTTCATTTCTTATTTTACCATTTTATTCACTAAAGCATAGAGGTAGAATAGCAAAAAAAGGAACTTATTAAATGGAAGGGAAAGTACAGGATAAAGGCCAAACCTCTCTGTGTGCCAGGAATTCTCCCATGGGCCTCTGTGCAACATCTAAATCATTGCATTGCATATATCACTGTTTAGCTTTCAGTAAGAGCGTTCTTCAATTTGTCCAAGCGCAGTACAGTGTTTAGCATTGAGTCTCACTGGCAGCGTCACTGAGTGCTAAACATACCTTTGAAGTCACCAGTAATGCTTCAAAGAGATTTGTCTTCTTGAAAATAACAGTGTGCCTTTTGACAATATACCACTAAAGGATGTGTTTACCTTGATTGCCACCTGTGGATGAAGTTCACGCATGAATCCTTACATGTAATGATAATACTTTGCCGAAATTTAAAATTTTTACTGTCCCATATATTACAGGACTATTTCATAATGAAACAGGGAAGGTGAGATACAGGTCAGGTCTATAAAAGAATCTTCATAGCCCACATGCCTAAGGTATTTGCAATACAAAAAATAAATGAACACAGCCTTAAAAAATTTCTACAGCTCAGTAATTATAATCTAGACATATTTTCAATTATAACTTTTCTGCTTGAATATTGGATTATAGAAGGTGCTAAGTAATACAATACATATCAATAAAGACATTTGAATTGAAAAGTTAACCACATAAAACTGCTGTATCCATTGTTACTATGGTGATAACTTATATACTGTTAAATTTTATCTGAACTTTTTCATTTTTCATTTAGTAAAATTGTTTTATTTTTTGCAGCCAGCAAAGTTAAGTAGTTGGTAAATAAAGACTAATAGCTATTATCGGAAGCTGCTAATAGAACAGAGAATAACAGAGTAAAATTTAAATGACTTAGTACACATATTTGAAGAGACAGGAAAGATTTAATTAGTATTCACAATCTTAATACTTCAAGATCATGTTTGATTTAATCTTAAGATCAGCTTGATTTTAATAAGTGGATTAGAAGTCAAGTTTTAGGTAGCAGTAGGCAACACTTGATAAGATGAACACAACCTGTGAATTCCCGTGATACTTACATCAGAAGAAGAATGTGGCGAGTCCTCTGTACCCCCTCTTCCTCTGTCCACATTTGGAGTATCGAGCTCAGTTCCCAGGAGCACACTGGCGGGAGATCAATCATTTTTAAGCAGGTGTGATCAGAGTCACAAATGGTCGCAAATCTCCAACTAGTATAGTTACCGTAGAGGAGCTCTAGGAGGATTGTCTGTTCCGGTTAAACATGGAGGCATAGTTCTTAAAATTATAGCATTTGGACATGGGTCCCGCTTTTCTGAGACAGCATTATATTTTTTTTTCCACAAAACTAGTGGAACGCAGCTGAGTGGGCCTCGCCTCCGGACTGCTGGACTGCACAGAAAGCTGATTCGCTCCTCTCCCCGACACATCCAATCTGCTGGCTCCTGAAATGTGTAAGGCAAAACAGTCTGGATGTATTCAGGATTCCGTTTCTTCATTATGAGGATTCCTTTCCCATTAATAAAACATGGAAAAATATCAAAGAAATGAGATAAGCATACTGATAGCACTGAACTACTTTTAAAACGTGGTATGTTATAAGACTATGCAAGCAGATGTACGGAGAAACTGTTTGCCCAATTATTATACAATAATATTATAAAATATTTTTTGCAAGAAAAATTCTTGTGGCTATGGACGAATGAAAATCCTGTTGGAATGCATGTGTTCAAACCTGTCTTCAGAATCTATTTAATGTATCAATAATTACTTATGGGCCTATTTCATGTCTGAGTTTGAATTACTTTCCCTGTGATTCACAGAAAAGTACAAGTCTACCAGATGGTAGTGCATAAGATGAGAATAATTTAATGCTTTGCTTAACAAAGTAATGTAACTTGGCTCATTTCAGGAAGGAAAATTTCATTCTGAGGAAGTCACTCTTCACATCTAAATGTACGTATGTGCACGAGAATGTGTGTATGTATGCATGTGTGCATACATACGCACGAGAATGTGTGTATGTATGCATGTGTGCATACATACAGATAGATGAATTCAATATATAAACCAACATTAATCTTTCATATCTGAAGCTTGTTTACCCAGTAGAGTTTGTATATTCATCTTTACAACTTAATGGGCACGTATTTGCAGTGATTTTTGTTTGTGTCATGTTTACTCATTTTCTGGATCCACGTAAGAGAACAGGGCTGATAGAAAAGACTAAAAAATTACCCGAGGACCTACATTCAAATAATACAACCTGGCTATTAACCAAAGTCAAGATAGCAAACGCAGGTGGCCAAACACTCCAACCTTTTCAACTGAATTTATGTGGACCATGTAGTTTAAAAGGCATATTTAGTCTTGAAGTGAAGCTGAGATGACACAGTATGGACCTGCTAGGTAGTTCTGAGTTCCTACAACAAAACAGATAATTTTACAAATTCCTGATCAGTAGCAGACTGGTGGTAACAGATATTTTTCACAAAGTAAATGAAAAGCTATTTAAAATATTAGGCAAAAACATGAATCTCAATTAATAATCTGGTTTTTGCCAGTCATGGTGGCACATACCTGTAATCCCAGCACTCAGGAGGCAGAGGCAGGGAGAACACCATGAATTTAAGGTTGAGGACAGGCTGGGCTCCATAACACGCTCAAAGCCAGCCTGAACTGTGTGGTGAGACCCTATGTCAAAAAATAAGCAAACAAAATCTGTTTTTTTTTTCTTTTTTGCTACAGATTTTGGCCAACATCTTATACTTAGCGATAATATTACCACATTCCATTACTGGTCAGCTAAAAATAGTGCAGTGTCCTCACAGTATCCTTTATTTCCAAAATGTTGCCTACTTCTAGCGTCTCCTTTCTCATTTCACACAAACAAAAATAACCTCAAAATTTTCGACTTTCCAGCACTCTGGGAGGCTAAGGCAGGTGAGTCACAAGATCTGAAATAGTCCAAATAGGAATGTAACGCTGCGTGAAGGCCCTGGACTCAATCACCAGTGTGAGGGGAGGGGGGCACAAAAGCACCACTTCTCCTTAGTGCCTCTCTCCAAATTCCGCCCTTCTTTCTGCACTTGCTCACTGATTTCAAAATTGCAAAAGCTAAAGTCACCTTCTCTGCATTCTGTATCCTCTTCTAGTCTCACCCCCTCTCAGTGGCCTTCCGGCTTCTGATTGGTAAACGTCCGTCATTCTAACACTAAATGACCACTGCCTTCTCTGGTATCTTCTTTCCGTCCTTGTTCAGGGGTGCTCTTATCACAGTGTGCTCCAGCAGACTGTGGTCACCGTACCAGGGCATCCCTTGCCTTCCCCAGCACAACCATCTTGGCTCTGCCAGCAGCTCCTGTGCTCTTCTCTAATGGTGCAGAGAGCTGGGATGTTTAGAATTCAATATCAACTTCCTTTTCAGTTCTAGCACACAGACCTAACCTTCCTGGGATTCTCAATACTCAGTGGCTTCTCAAGAAGCAAGCAGATTGGACCATAATTAAATCAGGGTTGACCCAGACTCAGAATAATGTCTATAACTACCTTTGATTTGCCAAGTTAATGGGGACAGAAAAATGGCTACTAAATTTGGCTTATTTTACCTAAGTGAACCAAAAATGATGAACAGGCCATTTCCAAGCCTCCGAGGTCATATCTGTGGTGAACAGGAGTTGACAGGTGCACAACAGACCTAGGTGTTACCTTTGCATTCGTAGCATTCAGGAACCTTAATAGAAAAAGACAGTATTGTGATATCTAGTCACCATCTGAGGTCCCATCCCCAATCTGTCACCACCCTATAAACAGTGTGTAAATCCCGCCTCCAGCTGCAAAACGACTTCTAACTTCTGCACCTAATGCATTGATTTGAATGGACACCAAGAAAGCGCCCTCCAACCCCTCACAGGTCAGCTTGCTCCAGTATTTACGATTGATCGGGGTCCATCTGTTTACATAATATCACGGAGTATTTCAGGCACCCATCTTTCAAGTTGCCAACACAGAAACACATTGTTTTCAGGTCCTCTAAACATAATTAATCTGTAGACTCTATGCTAGGTTAACTCCATTGATTTTTCCCCTCTCCTTCTCCCCACTTGGTCACCTGACAGCTTGAAACTGGGCCTGGAAAAGCTCATTTGCATGGGGCAGCAAGGCCGGAAACAAGCAGAACAAGGCGTCCATTCCTGTACTTCAATGTGTGACTGTGCTGGCTTCAATCAAGACTTACTGTCAACACCGTGGCCAACAAGGCATTAGGCAGGCTTTCCCTACCACGCACCATAACCTGTAAAATGCATTTCTTTAAAGGATTGTTTTTTACCTGCGATGTTTTTGGGATGTAAGAAAAAAAAGGAGCAAGAGTGCCAATCTCACTAGAAATTCCCTTTGTTACTTTACCACTTTACCACCTGAACCCCTTTTCCTGGTTTCCTGACATGATAAGTGCCTTCATTAGAGTTTAGACTGCGCCTGATTATAAGTTTAAAAGGTTACAGTTGTATTTCAAAAGAATTTCTTAAAAACTATCCGTATCTCATATTGAACTTCAAGAGACTCTCATGTCACTTACTCACTGCCAAGAAGTGACTCCCAGCCTGTAAGAGAGGCACTGAGTCTGTGTCTAGGATGCAGAAGAACGGAGTCCAGGGCACGGAGGGGAAGAGAAGGAAGGGTTTCAGGAGGGTGCTCTCAAAAGCAGGCTGCAGCCACGCTTGGTCTAGGGCTTCCATAGGGTAAAATCACACCACTGATTACCTTGGTCAAACTACAACCACGCACAGTCACCTAGCTAGTACCACTGCCATAGAAAAGCGAGGTATTGTAGCAAGGACAGCATAGACAGGAATACATGCGTTTCTGGAAGGGGTGAGATGGCGGGTCTGAGCGTCCTGGTCATCTGTCTGTCTATGAATCTGCCTGTTACGCTGTTTCCACATGTCTGTTATTTTCAGTCTTGCTAGATACCTTGGAGCTGCTGCTCATCTCTGTGGAGACTTCCTGCGACTCCACCCTCGGAGTCCATATCCATCAGCTTGGGCTTCCAGTCGAGGCCTGATTTCCCTCACCTCTCTCCTGCCTCTCTCGGGCCTGATCTCTTTGTAACCGCCTCAGCCTCTGCCAGACTTAGCTGTCTGGAATATCCTGACTCATTTTGGCAGGTGTCCATACTGACTCTTAGAATCTAAAAAACAAATCTGAAATAGTGAAACATCTTTTCACAGTTACATTGTATGAACTTTTAATTCTTCCTGAATATTCTATTCTAAATCTCCTCGTGGAAATAGTTGGTATATTTTCATTGAAATTATATAATTTTTGTTCAACTATACCCCCTCATAGGGTCCAAACATTCAACTGAACCTTATTATTTTTCTGACTATAAAGTCACATGGTTTAAAATTGAAACTGGTGCTGTAAAATAGTTTAAAAGTTAGATTATTTTCTTACAGAGACAAGTAGCTTCTCTAAACTTCCTCCTGTTGAGCTCCTAACCAACACTCCTTCCTCTCTTCAGTCCAAAAGATTTGACAGAATATGCAGATGGGAGAGCTAGGAAGACACAGCCCAGATTCCTTCTGGAATGGACCAAAGGTGGCCGAAAGTGCTAAAGCAAGCCTGGAAACCTCCGTCGTCTCTCTGTGCTCTGCGCCTCTCTGCCCCTTATTGTAAAGGACTTCCCACCCCCACAGCAGGGGAAAATATGATTTGCAGCAAATGGGCCCCCACGTGTCCCTGGAGCTAGCTTTGAACAAATCTTTTATTTTTCTTTCTATCAGCGCATATCTCCTCCTTTGACTTGGTCGGCGATGAGTAGACGTGCTTGTGCATGTGAATATAAGTGACCAGTGACAGAACAATAGGTGTATGTGTGCATTGGCGCATGTTGGTGCGTGGCTGAGAATGACAGAGAAAGACAGAAGAGAGACAGAAGACAGAGACACAGACTGAGAGAGATTATGTGTTGCTGGACAATACAAGTGAAAAAGAAACTAAAAACCACTTTCCTCGCATCCCCTGGAACATTGTAGTGCGTCGTGAGTGACAGTGATGATGTCCTCAGTTATTTCAGTCAACACATTCTTCTTTCCACCACCTAATCTCCTTCATCTGAAAAAGAAATGTATTTTTAGCCAACTCTCCGGGACTAAGTCGTTGATTTATGAATATAAGGTGAAGGGCTTCATGAATTTTTTCCTGACCTCCATCTGTCATTTTCTCACTGATATCTATTTTAAGAAATATAAAACAAATTGTGCTAATGGGTACATTATCACCTTGATAGATCGCACAGGAAGGACTCCCTCCGCTTCTTCTTGTGCCCACAGAAATTAGCTTTCACTGTCCTAGGCTGATTTTCTCTCTATCCTTTATTATTTTATACTGATGATGATATACATTACTCAACTGCTGATTCAGTCTGAACATTCTCACAAAAGGTTGTAGTAAGTTCCTTCTGGGCTTGCACAGATAAGGACAGACAACCAGAAGCAACTGTTCTGTGCCTGGGACTCCCTGAGGGTGAATCCAGCAGGCTGTCCTGGTTCACACCCTGACTGTTGACTTTCCCGGGGTGAAAGTTGGTTCACATCATTCCAACACCGTCAGTTAGTCAGTTACGTCTTCAACAAACGTCTCCACTGGTGAGCTTCAAGCCCACTTGAAATAAGCATAAGAAATGATCACTTGATTGTTTTGTAATGGAAACATAATTACATAGAAAACAGACATTGAAGTTTTTATCTTCTTTTTCAAAAAAGGCCATGTAGTTTCATTTTATATCTGTTTATAACTGTATACAGAAGTTTTATTCTTTTGTACACATTAATACACCCACACACATGCACACATATCCTACGGACTGCAAAGAAAGTCTGAATGGAAGAAACTGTGAGGACGTGAGGACTGACAATTTACTGCCTTGGTTAGAAGCTTGGTGGACATAACGCAATATATCATTTTTGCAGAACAGATTGGAAGTTGGCACAAGATTAGGGCACATTTAATAGCAACATACACAGAGGATTTATGCAGCTAGGTGTAAGTGTAATGCATTTCCCTTGTAAGGCATTGTAAGGCTTCTTACATGTACCTGTACACCCTAATGATGTACTTTAGAGTGGGACAGTAACATCGCTTTTAACATGCAGAGACACAGATCTCTCCTTGAGGGTTAACACTGTCTCTTCTGAACAAATAAATGATAAATAATGTAAAGGAGGGCTGCTAATTTTTAAAAAAAAAGCAAATAAGTTTTTGTCAGTAAAATGAAAACATAAAAATTATCACTTTGTTTTGCTTTGGTCATATGTGATCATTCTGTCTTTATCATACTACTATAGTTTAAGAATATTTAACTGAAGTTGTGCGAAGAAGGGTTATACAGAGAATGAAAAACGTGAAGTCTAAAATAGAAGTGAGATGGAGCTACCAGTAAGGGAACCACTTAGTTAACTTAGAAAAGTAGGAAAGCAAGTGTGATGGTTTTTTCATGTCTGAGGCACTACCATAAAGTAAAAGAATAGCCTTATTTTAAGAACTTTAGAGAACAAAATAGCTTCAGTGGGACAAAACTGTAGCAAGTTAGTATTTATTTCATTTGAAAGAAAAGCTCGGTACTATATTTTTCATTTATATTCTAGATTTTTCATACAATATTTAAGATTGTGTGTTGATTTATTTTACTTAGCATTATGGTCTCGAGGTAGATAATAGGAAATAGGATGGTAGATCTTTTACAAAAGATAAGGGAACCAAGAGATGGAGGGAGATGGGCAGGGAGATGAAGGAAAAGTGAGGATGTGTTATGTGTATGCACCAACTCCCCACAAGGAATGCAATCATTATCTACTGCAAATATGTCTTCATAAAAATAAGAAAAGTTTTGTGACAATCAGTGCTGTCCAATCACACAACCTGACCTTATTGAAATACTGTCATTTTCATTAGAAAAATTAAAGTAAAAACAGTTACCTGTGAGCAATAAGGCAAAAGGGAATCCCACATGGATAGATCTTGGAAAGTGAGACTCTAGATCTTTTCCAATCCCTGAGATTTAAAAATTCTAATAAATCAGGGCATCTGGAAGTTTGCATTCATGCCTTTGAAAAACACCTTGTTCTTAGAAATACATTTGAGGGGCTGGGGATTTAGCTCAGCGGCATAAGCGCCTGCCTTGTAAGCAGGCAGTCGTGAGTTCAATCCC
This sequence comes from Dolichotis patagonum, assembly GCA_004027295.1. NCBI lineage: Eukaryota > Metazoa > Chordata > Mammalia > Rodentia > Caviidae > Dolichotis > Dolichotis patagonum. Next base: position 113,378 of record PVJX010002599.1, on the reverse strand, counting down.
TGGTACCAATTAAAAAAAAAAAAAAGAAATACATTTGAATTGGTACAAGACTCATATCAGTTTTAATATTAAATAATACAGAAGGTGATTTAAACTACATTCAAAAATGGCAATCGTCTCTGCTTCAGTCCACGTGGATAGAACTAAACATAGTTTTACCAAAGTTTGGAAAAACATAGGCATGTTATGCAAACACCATTTTTCTGGTGAATGCTGAAGTTAACACAAAATAACATTGACCTAATTCTTCTTCAGGGAGATTTTTATCTAAAAATGGAGACTGGACAAGAAGCATACAGTGATGAGCCAGTACAGAAAGAGACTGAAGTTTCCCGAGTATATAGTCCAAGTAGTAGAAAAAGAAATGAAAGGACTCGGGAGGTATGAATGCTAGAATGGCTACACCTTGTGAGGAAAAAGACCCACCAGAATATTGTGTTCCAAAACAGGGTCCAAAGACACACCATGCACCAAAGCACAAAGGTGCAGCAGGAAATTAGAATGACAAGAAGTGAAGGGGTGGCCCTCTGCAGGCCCAAGGATGACAGCAGTGATCACACAGTTGGGTTCATGCATTTTAAGGATGATGGTGAATCCCTGCAGTAAACGCTGGACTCCCAGAGGTTGCGATTCCCACAGAGACTGGAAAGACCACAGAAGTAGCTGCTCGACACAGTGAACCCGGAATATGATTAATGAACATTCTGTCTCTCGGGGAACAGTGCATGCACTGTCAACAAAGGTGCTGCTTAACAGCTGTAATACTAAACTAAACATAAATCAAGAAAGAGGAATAAATATCTAAAAAGGAAAAAAAAGAGGGTAGTAATTCCATCTATAAAAACCATGATTCCTTCCTGATTTTCCTAACCTACAATGATTTTCAGATCTGAGACCTGCTCATTAAAAACAAATCACCATCTCTACAATGGTTCACTCTCACGGGAAACAATATCGTAACAGTTATACCAGACTTAACAAAAATATAGAATGAGCACCGAAATTTGAATAGTTGACTACACACAATTTATTTAGTATAACTATTTTGCGAAGACTGCCTGGCACATACATATCTTTTTTAAATGTCATTGTTTATCTGAAATCCAAATTGCAACAGGTGTTCTTAAATAATTGGGAATCTCTACCACTTGGAGATCTCAAGTGCCATCATGGCTCCCTCGCTACAGTGGAGCTCTCAGGGCCCAATACTAATTGGAATCCTGAGCAAATGCTGACTACACTGGCCTCATGGCACCACAACCCCACCAAGCAATCACTTCCCCAGACTCCGGAGTTTAATTGGAATGGATACACACGGCAGGCGGGGTAGCTTCCAACGCGGGTCCCTGACCCGTAAAGAAATATCAGAGATGAAACAACTGGCTGAGAAATGCAGTCTTCTGAAAAATCTCTGCCCCAATCTAGATAGTGCATCAAAGTACCAGTAGACTCATAGTTAAAGCCATTCTCAGAGGCCAAAGACTGAATTTTTTTTCATCTAACATAAAGAACAAGACAAGCATGGCAAATTTGGCCACTGTTGTTTAACATTTCACTGGATTGGTTAGTCAGAAAAAATAGTTAAGGGAAATAAGTGAAAGATATCTAAATCAGGGAGAGAAAAGTAAAATTATCTCTATTCCCAGAAGACATCATCCCATATAGAGAGAATCACAAAGAATTCATGAAAAAAAACTATTAGAACCAAAAATATGAATCTAGCTGTGTTGCATAACAGATCAACATGTGAAAATAGGTTATGCTTCTATCCACCCTCAAAAAACAACCTGAGAAGGAAATTTAAAAACTAATTACTGTCATGCCTAAAAGAATAAACTGTTTAGGAATAGATTCAGACAGGGCAGACAATGATTTATGCAGTAAGAACTATAAAATATTCCTGAAATTAAACAATACTTAAATGGAATTATATCTTGAGTTCATAGATGGGAAAACTTAACACTGTAAAGATGACATCACCCAAAGTGTTCTACAGGTTCAATGAGGCCCCTGTAAAAACTTCACAATCTATTCTTGCAGAAATGAACACTGTAAATATCAAATTTGGAAGGAATTGTGAGAGTCTCCAAATACTCAAAGCAATCTTGAAATGAAGAACAAAGTTGGGATAGTTGCAATAAACTAAGCAAACCCCCACGCTACTGATACAATGGTTGGTATGCACCAACTGAATAAAAAAAGAAAATCAAAAAATAAATTCATGTATTATAGGTTATATTGTGTCTTCCAAAAATTAGGTATGTTGTAGCCCTAGACTATAGCACCCCAGAATGTCACTTTATTCAAAAATAAGGCTACTGCTTATAATAATGCTTTATATCTAATAAATGTTTAGATCTAAAACATAACATTCTGTCCCTGGCTTAAAAAGACTCTTATTCATTTCTTTATGAAAGATACATTAAGACACTAAGAATCAATAACAGTGACTGAAGTCAGCGATTCCAGTGTTACACTAACTCGAAAGAATCCTTTGAGACTCAACGAAAACTTTTACCTGTGAGCCTCTATAAAAATTAAAAACAAAAATAAATATTACCAGCACACAAGGACACAGGATGAACATTCTCATCCCCAAAGGGGGAAATAATAGTGTAAAAAAGAACTGAACCAACATGACATCAAAACCCAGCTGAGCAAATATTAACACATTCCCAGAAGCTTGAGCTACCAGAGGTAAAGGCATGACTGTCCCATGGAATGGCTTGAAACACCAGTGGAACTTGGATGACTGTCCCACCAAGCAGCTTGTACTACTGGTGGTACAAATGGAGATAATCGCTTTCATCAGTCTTTTTTACTAATAAAATTAAGTCAGAGCTTCCCCTAGATAATATGTGAATCATGACCCCGTTATTACTGTGTTAAACCCAGTAGCTCCACCTCTGACTCCATAGAAAATTGTGGCTAGATATAAATTCCAAGGGGTTCAGACAGCTCTGACCCCACAACACTGCCTTTACAGCCCTTGTGGCTTTTTTCTTGGGTGGCTTTTTTACTTGGAGATGCCATGTTCCTGGAATCTCCACTGTACTTTTGATTTCACTCTCATGGCTTCTTTCACTGCCCTCTGATAGGGGCACTGCCTGGCCCTACAGGATTTCTTCTGAAAGGTGAACGGCTGCTTCCTTGACCTCACATCTCTTGCATTCTCTATGACTGTAAAACCAGCACGCCCAGGGTCTACCACCAGTTTCCACAGTAGGCAACATCCTCGGGCCGCCATGGATTCCAGCAGCAGTCTCTGAATGCCTAGACCCCAAACATGGACAGCCAGTTCCTCTGACAGCCCCTTTAAAGCAGGGTGCCCTAGCGTTCTCCTTTTAAGGCAAAATCTTTCACTTTTGCACTTTTGAGCCTGTGAAGGGTAGGATTTGGCTGATTTCTGAGATGCCTTTAAGCTATCTTTCCTATTGCCCCAACGCAAAATACTTGGCTTCTTTTTTAATGTTTTTTTTTTTTTTTTTCAGCAAGGCCCAAAATTTGCAGTCATATCCTTTCTGATAAAACTGTAAGCTTTTTAAATCATTTAACTCTGCCAATTCCTTCTAAATATTTTTAATATTAAAATTAATATTAATTTAATTTAATATTAATTAATTTAATTAATTTTATAGATTTTGCAAAAAACAAAAACAAAAAACAAAAAAAGCCACCAACAGTATCCATGCTACATGGCCTGGATGTTGGGCTGTCTTGAAATTTCCTTCTCCAGATTAATTGTTCCATTTGCCTTAATCTAAGACTCCCACAGAGTCTCAATACATGCACAAAAAATAGACAGATTATCCGCCAGAGGAAAACAGCCATGACTTCGTACATAACTCCATCGGTGTCTCTCTTCCCAAAGTGAAAACCGCAGAGTTCGGCCTTTACCATCTGTATTTGCCTAAACATTCTGGACTTACGACTTGCATCTGCCATCAAGCTTGGTGTATAGAATTTTAGGGATTCTTTAGCCAGTATCTCCAGCGTTTTCCCTACTCATTCCACAACTGGTCCCGAAGTCTTCTAAAAGCACACAATCAAGTACAGTAACAGCAATAACCTCGCTTGTATGGAAATCTTTCTGAGTCACCTTCCCGCTGCTGACCACAATACCTGAAACCCATAACTTAAAAGGGAAGAGGTTTATTTTCGCTCTTGTCTTCACTTCACGGCCAGCTGGTCCTGGTCCCGAGGCAGACATGGCACGGCAGAGGTGTCTAGGTGAGGAAAGCTGCACGTATTGCAATGGCCACAAGTGGAGAGAAAAGGGAGCAACTATGGACAGAGACACATCTTAAAGGCCATGCCCACAGTGGTCCATTTCTTTGGACGAAGCCCACCTCCTAACAGCAACTGATGATTCTGTCACCTTCTGAAAATCCCATCTTTGACAATGTGAGATGGTGGGTGACATTTTAGACCTAAACCATCACAGCTGCATGCAGGCAATGCCCTAGATTGTTAACAAACTCACAGAAACTTGGAAAAGCTAAGGGCATAGTCTGCTAAAGGTTTTAGAGAGAGTATGGCCCTGTCAGTCATTTGCTTTCAGATTTCCAGCCTCCAGGACTGTGAGACAATAAATTACTATTATTTTAAGACACAGTTTTAGTGGTATTTTATTATTGCACCAAAGGAAATTAAGATACCATGCATCTATTACCAACTGATTTTTCACAACTTATCAGGTCAAGTAGCTAAGAATATCTTCTTTGACAAATGATGCTGGGTGGCTGGGCTTATAGGCAAGCACAAGGTCCTGAGTTCAGCTTTTCGATCTCCAGTTTAAAAAAAAAAAGATCAAAATAGAAAAATAAATAAAAACAAACACAAAATCAAATGATGCTGGTACAACTGGATGACTTGGTTCATTACATTAAAAAATTAACTTAAAATGGACCAACAACTTAAATATAAAAGTGAAAGCCCTAAAACTCCTCAGAAAATAATCTAATGATGAACACTCATGACTTGTGATATGTAATGGATTCAAAGGTATAGAGACTAGCAGCATTTACCAACTTAAGAGACTCAAGTGCAGTTATTCCTCTCCTGTCATCATTTTAACTTAACAGTCTGCTCCAGTAGGAGCTGGCTGGGTCCTGGAGAAGAAGGAATCCACTGACAGGCTCCATCTAGCAGCAGCCTGGCCGCAGCCCCACCCTGAGTGTGCTGTTATTGCTAGGAGAGATGACTAGATTATTGGTTTAGCACATAGGTATTGTTTCATATGATTTTTTAAAGGAGAAGAAGCAACTTGGATCCATGTGGGTCAGAACAGTACTCGCAGTTGACCCTCAGGACTGCAGGAAACCTCACACCTCCTGCCGCAGCGTGGTCCTATGGTATCAGGACCACTTGGACATCTCAGGGAAGTTCAGTACGTCACACCAATAGCATCATGGTCAGGTGGCAGGAAGGGGGAAAAAGGCTAAGACACTAGAGGCCTTTATAAGATGCATGCATTGCAAAGAGAGAAATAACCCTTAAAGATTCAAATAATGGACACTTCAGGGAATTTGTAGGGATGTAGTGGTCAGGAGGTGGCTGCAATACTGCTTTCCAAACAAAAGATAGATTGTTCCATCTGGTGCTTTGTACCACAACGAAGGAATCAAATGCTTATTGGACCCCTTTGGGTTTCAGGCAATATATCCACACTTACGAGTAATTACTAGAAAGCGTGAAAGACCAGGTTCCCTGAAATAGAAAAGGACACGGCAGGAAGTCCGTGCTACAGTCCCATCGATGTTTCACTCTAGTCAAGGGATCCAGGTGACGCCAGGGCTTAGAAGTGTCTGTGGCAGGAAATAACGCAGTTTGGCCCTCACAACTACCAGTGGTACCATCACAATGCAAGGCTTTGTGATTTTGTTCCCTGCTACTCATAGCAGAAATTGTAATCTCTACACGAAATACAAGTGTGTTATCAGGTGTCGTTAGAGATCACCTTTGGAACACTGGACACAAAGTGGCCCTGCTTTGGAATTTCCCCACAAGAATTAAATTTGGTCATGGTCATCAAGTCATACACTGCAATAAGCCCAACAGCAGCTGCCCACGGTAAAATCACAATGAACAACCAGGAATGAATCTGAGAAGAAACAGAGGGCACGAATTACCCCCAGGAAAGGGTATGTTCACACTCTTTATTACCGGCTAGAGTTGCAAATATGTCGCCAGTGTCCCTCCATCAGCTGTCATAAAGAAGTTTCTAGCTATCAAATGAAAACAAGAGAAAAGTAACTAAATTTGGTTAGTGGACATTGACTGTAGACCCACACTTAGTGGTGACTTTTAGAAAGCTATCAACAGTAAGCCTTTTTCAAACACTACATGCCCCCAGAATAAAAGACTGAACCAAAAAATGGGCAATTGAAATTAATTAACACCTCTTAAAAGAAGAAATACAAATGGCCAACAGTTATATGAAAAATGTTCAGCGTCTTTGGACATTAAAGAAATACAAATCGAAATAACACTGAGATTCCTTCTTACTCCAGAAAGAATGGCTATAAACAAAAATGCTGGCAAGGTTGTGGGGAAAAGCAATTCTACATTGTTGGTGGGAATGTTAAATAGTACAACCACTATGCAAATCAGTTTTGGAGATTCTTCAAATAACTAAAACAAGAAATTCCATTTGATCCAAAACGTTACAGACATCATAATATATCTGCACAAGCATACCCATGTTTGTAGAATTAATTAATAGCTAAATTTTGGAAGTGGCCTGCATGTCCAGTGACGGATGAATTCATAGAGAAAATGAGATATATACATACATGCTCAGCCATAAAGAAGGATTAATTTGAGTCATTTGAAGGGTAATAGATACAGTTGGAGGCCGTAATATTAAGTGAAATAAATTAGACACAGATGGTTAAACATCGCATGGTTTCTCTTATAGAAGAAACCCAACGTATAAATAATTTAAAAAGGAAAAAAAAAGATAAATGCTGGGAAACAAGGAGATAGATTTTGGGGTTGGGAAGAGTACAGAGGAGACAAGAGGCAAGGGAGAGAAGGGGAAATAAAAAGCATGAAGATATGATGCATGTAGGTACCAATTCCCCACAATGAATGCATTTATTATGTATCGCAAACATACTAATAAAATTTTTAAATAATAAAAATAAATGTTCTCACTGTAAAAAAAAAGAATGGGACTGAATGAATTGGTTAAAATAAGTCATTCCACAATATACACATATATGAAATCGTGTTGCCTAAAACATATGTAAGTTTGTTAGTTAAAACAAAAATGTGATAATTTTCCAAATGGGCTGAACTACAAGCAGGGAACCCAGTCATCTGTGTGAAAGGACATGTGGCCCAAGCATGGTGTGGGAAGAAGATAATTAGAAGATCGCAGGAATCTTCCAGAGTGAAGCCTGCAGGTCATCATTAGGAAAGGGAGCCAAGAGGAGAAGCCTGACCTACACTTATCCCACTCGGGGTTCATAGGCCACAAAGCCAACATCGGACAACCAAGCAGATACTGTGACTCATCCTTTGTCATCGGCCACACTACAGGTGGCAGGATTGTCATGTGGGTGAAGTGACCCTTATGGCAGAAGAAAGCCTGTGTATGAGCCCCAAAACATGGGTCCCCACTTACCGGAACGATGTATTGATATCTGATTTTTCAGTTTCTCAGTAAGAAAGACAAACACTGAACACCCAGTGTGGCATTATCCCTCGATACGACAAACTCACTACTTGGTGGCAAATGATTACATGGAACCATTTCTCCTCTGAAAAGACTGAGTATTCAATAATTATTATTTGGTAATGGGTTTCCCTTTTTTTCCCCCAGAACAAGAGCCATCACCACACTCTGGAAGTCTACAAAGGGATTAATCCCCACACATGGCACCTTATACACATGCCATCACACCAGAGGACTCATGTAAACAAGTACTGCAGCAACCCGTAGCTGTGAGCTGCAAGGGTTGTACCATGCACGACGCCTTCAAGAAGCCCTGGGCTCAGAGACCATTACGATGCACTTCTGAAAGTGCAACTCAATGCCAGTTCAAAGTAAAGACCCTCAAAGGATAAGTGACATTCTTCAAAAAATGGTGCATTTAGTAAGCAAAAATCTCTCCCTATGGTGTTACCTCCATGAAAGGAAGAATAGTTGTGTTCCAAAACCAAGGGGTGGATGCATGAGTGGTTCCCACTTAGCATCCCTCCTAGTGATGTGTGGGAAGAATGTATGACATCTGTCCCCACAAGTCTAACTCTGTAGGATCGGAGGCTCTATTACCTGAGAGAAACGCTTCTATAGGGCACAGCTGGGAGGTCTGCTAACCGAGAAGGTACACCTGGTATCAGGCCACTGTAGACCCCTTGTGTCTAGAATATAGCAGGCAAAAATAATCACCACCAAACTAGCCAAGGTAACTGACCATGATCATCAGAGATGAAATGGCTTTTTCACAAGGAGAGGCCAAGGGCAAATATCTGTGAATCCTCAAGAATACACTTAGCTACTTCCTGACATTTCCTCCATTACAACTGTGAGTGGACATGAGCAGCAATCTGGACCTGGGAACTGAACAGCTATCAAGGCTCTAAATCCTTCACAGAATAACACTGTGAAATGCAATAGGAGGAAGCTACTGGAATCTGCCAGGGTGTTAGCCAGTGAGGGAAATCTGGAGCAGAGAGCAGAGTTACAGCCTGAGATTCAGGCTGCAAGAAGCCCAGCTCAGCTCATTAACCTCATTATTCAGTGCAGAGGGACATGGGACACACTGAGGAAGCAAATGGATCTGAATCATGCTAGGGCAAGGCCGTCCTCATCGACGTGGACGGAGAGAACATCACTGAGGGCATCTTCATCTTCAGAAACCATGGATGGGTGGCCTGGGGTCACATGGCTTTTGAGCTGATTGGAACTAATGACTGGAAGTGGCTGGTAGCCTAAGAAATGTTACATGTTGATACACAAATAATAATCTTAAATCAATAAAGCTGTAGATTACAGAAATGATAATACATTTATCAGAAAAGAAAAGAGAACATTAAGCATGGAAAACTGTCCCATAATTGGGGTGCTGAAATAGGGAAAATATTACAACTGTAAAATGATCAGACTGGAAGGTAATGACGTTAATTTTATGATGAGGAAGAAGAGGAGGAATGGTGGTGATCTAGCAATTCTCTGTGTGAAGTGTGAAGATGTAGCAACTCTCGCACATGGTGCTATAAAGGGATGCGTTATTAGGGAGAGCACGATGACAAAACTGAGTACACAGACACCTAGTACCTTACCCAGTGCTGTAACCACAGTTCAGTGAAGAGAATCAAGATGAATCTGGGCATGAGAAAGCAGAAAGAAATTCAGAGTGGGACAGCTGGGGCTTCAGAAAGGCAGAGTTCAGATGTCAAGTAGAACCCTGGACAATGAGAGCCACTGCAAAGTGCACCAATGGACACCAGGGAAATTGCTATGCCAACCACTGTGGGGACAGAGATGACTCACGATTTGCCTAATGGAATGCACTGCCAAAGACCTGTTCCCAAGGGCAGAAGATTGTGACTATCATTGCTGGCCCAAGTGCCATGACATATCTGCACATGAAAAAAAATATATATATATAATACTCTCTGCACAGCAGAGAGTAGGAGTGGGGCACTGCTGAATGCTGGGAAATAAACAAGTAAGTGAATAAATAAATAAGTAAATAAATGGCCACAGTACCCATTATACTGCCCAATAGGAGAGACAACCTTCACCTCACCTAGTCACCAAGTGAATAACTGGTCAGAAAATATAAAATGCCTCTGTAATTACAGCTGGAAGTTTTGAATTTCCCAGGTATTTGTTTTTAACATACAGTATTTTTATGAGTACTTATTAGCTAGGTAGATTAGCAGGTTTCAATTTTGCCTGTTCATGTATGCATATAACAAATTGATTGATTCTCTTCCATTATACCTCATTTTTTTCTCCATCGCTCCCCACCTCCTTAGTCTTCTCTAAGACTCCTCTACTTTCCATTTCTCTCACATTCACAGGCTCCTTTTTCTTAGGCTCCTCATATGAAAATATGACATGGTATCTGACTTACTGAGACTAGTTTATTTTCCTTAAATCTATTGTCTCCAGTACCATTCATTTTCCTACAAACGATATGATTTCCTTCTTCTTGATGTCTAAGTAACAGTTCAGTGTACCTGTCTGCCCATCATATATGTATACACAGGGTCTATAACTATATATACCCTCTCTATATAATATATAATCCTTTCTTTTCCACTCACTCATTTGTCAAAGGGCATAAGCTCTGCCCTTAGCTTAGCTACCATGAATTCCACAGCAACAAATGTGGGTGTACAGGTTCTCTATACTGTGCTGACTACAGTTCTTTCAGGAACATAGAGGAATGGTAAAGCTGGATCAAATTTCCACCATTTTCCTGTAAGTGACATTTTTCTTACATATGGCTTAGTGGTATTCCATTGGGTGTATAGACTGTATTTTCTTTAGTCATATGCTGATTGGCTGTTTCCAAATCTTAGCTATTATACATTGTGCTGCTATAACATGGTTATTCTTGTATCATTCTAACATGATGTTTTTAAGTCTTTCAGGAACATACCAAGGAGAGGTACGCCAGGGTCAAATGGAATTTCTATTTTTAGTGTTTTAGGGACCTCCGTAATGATTTTCACAATGTCTATACTAATTTACGCTTCAACAGTGTAAAACAGTTCTTCCCCTCCTTGTTCTCTCCAAAAGTAGGTGTTTTTCTTTTTGTTTTTATTAGCATATGTTTGCAGTACATCAGTTGCACCCTCCTGCAGTCATTGGTCCATATACACAGCACACCTTGGTCACCAACAGTTCCTTATTCACCATCCCACCCTCCTCCTCCTCCTTCTCCTTCTCCTCCTCCTCCTCCTCCCTCTGATCCCCTTCCCCATCTCTAACAAGAATTTCTTTTTTTGTTTGTTTGTTTTTCAACATTGTCAGAGGGAATGTAAACTAGTCCAACCACTATAGAAATCAATACGTTTCCGGGGTATACTCCCAAAAGATTTAAAGTGTCATACTGTAGCAATACATATCTACCCATGGTTATAGCAGCACAGGTCACCCTAGCTCAAATCTGACAGCAGCCTAGATGCCAATCAGCAGGTGAATGGTCAGAGCAAATGCAATCCATACACACAAGGGAATAGTCCATGCTAAAGAAAGAAATGCCATTGATAGAGAATGGGAGAAATCATAAAGTGAAGTGAAACAAGTCAAACACAGAAACTTAAAACATAAATAAATGCAAATGATAACAAAGGATAGGTGGTAGGAAACTTCCCGGGTTTTTTAAGATGAGTGGTCAAAAAAAGGAGAAGCTTGAAATGAATGAGTAACATCAACTTTCTAAATTAACTACACCCAGGAATTTTGTTTCTAGCACACAACCTAGACTAGCTCTTCAGCACATCACAGCGTGTTCGTGTTTTGGATGGCTAAGTCACTGTGACGAGCAGAAAGCACCTATGCACACCCACATACCAGTCCCTCCTCTCACCTGGCCTGGAAGATAGTATATCCCCTCATATGGGAATCACTGTCCTGCGGGATTCTAAAAGTATTTGCATATGAAATGTGCAACTCACAGTCAACTGTATGGAAAAATTTATGACTAATTGTACACAAATAGCAGGACAAAGTAAGTGAGACATTCAGTTGGAAAAAGCTTTCAGCAATCAGAATAAGTGCGTGATTTACATCTATCGATAAGAACAGTTTTCAAGCTATATCAGAAGAAAAAAGGAAGTTTAAAAAAGGTTGTCAGTATTGACCATAACGTTTAACAGTATTAGGGTATTGATAAACCTTCAAGGCGGGTTGACAAAATCAGCCTTTTGAACCAATGTGAGTCCAGTTTCCCAAATAAAAATATCTCTTACCATATCACTTGTTTGTTATTTTCCAGGTATGTTGACATCATTGACTAATGTAGAGTTTATAAGATGGCATGGGACATTAACCTTAATACACACAGAATATGACAATATTTATATGGTGTACTGTGGTAATTTGACGCCACTGTTTAAGGACAGAGGTGACAAGCCCATGGGCTTTGGTTACTCCAAGCCTGCCTGGTCCAGCATCCCCAGAGCTGGGACAATCGATCCTAAAGTGGTTTAGCCCATTGGATGCAGCCTTTAGAATATCTGATTAACAAGGGCCAATCAGTGTTCTCATAGGCCTCACAGTTTATCTAGCAAATTACTTTTTCCTTAAAGGAATTATGCTTTGGAGACGAATATCACCAAATGAAATCAAATGAACTATGTTAAGAAGAAACACCTTACAGCGGCAATCAGCATGTTAAATCCGTCTTTGTGCTTTCAGAACTCCCTGAGAGCTAAGCAGAGCACTCAGGGGATTTGGGTGACCTTACTGGAGTTCAGTTATCATTGTTACAGTCCCCTCTGGACTGCTATTCAAATCCCTAGGTTCAAGGCACAGCAGCCTTCATAAGGGAACAGACAGAACAGAGAGCAAAGTGTCCGATGACAGAGTGTCCATGTGAAAGGGCTTTGCCTCAAGAAGGAGCACCCAGGTCCTCTGGTAGTCAAACCCAGGCCTCCTGGCCAGTCCCAAAATCAAGAAAATTCTCCTCAAACCCCTGAGAACCAACTCAGTCTCATCAGTTTCTACAAACTAAATTAGTTTGCTAGAAAGAAAATTGCATTTTTTAACCTATACGATGTTCAAAAAGCCATTGCAAATTCTGCCATGCCTGACAAGCAAATGGAAAATTAACAAACAGCATCAAAAAAGAAATAGAAGGGAAAGGAAGAAGAGAAACAAGAAGTCATTTTACTCTTGTGCAAGGAAATCGGAAAATCCAAGTCCTTAGTGACCTTTTGTGCTTTAAGCAACTGCAAAGCCCCAGAAAGTCCCTGTTTGTGACTCCAGGCTTTCTCTCAGCTACAGGGGTGTCACTCCGCCCCGCTCAGCATTTGGGGGTTGGTGTGCCCGCATCACTCTCTTGCCTTCCCTGCCCTCTCCAGTCCTTTCTGAACCTTAAAGTCAGCAGAAGAGATGGCAGATGGAGCAGTGTGAATGTCGGACCAGGGACGCACTATCTCTCCCATCATCCCTTGATCCTTCGTCTCTTCCCCAAGCTCTATTTCAGTGCCTCCTGCTCATGAATCAAATGTTTTCTGCTTCTAAACCACATCATGCACCTGCCTGAAGCATTGCTTAGATTTCCTCTCTGGGGCATAGTCTGTGTGAAGCCCACTGAGTTGAAAGTCCTTCCACATTTGCTCTTCCTGACCCTGGGAGGCAGAGCTGCAGCACAGCGTTTTGTATTCCAGACGCTAAATGTTAGGAAGTCAGACGGAGACAGAAAGTTCAAGGTCTGGCCCCATTCAGCTCTGGTATCACAGTGCTACACACTTTGACTATCATTTGTGAGGCAGGAACACTGGCTTCAGAAACATTTTACATTTAAGACATAAGAACAGCCAAATCCTCTAAGTCCTCAATTTTATTCATTCCCCAGTCCAAAATCAGAAACCCTGTCACAAAAATATCACTCGTTCTGCGACACCATCCAAATGAAAGGGCACAGTTTTCTTGTGTTTACAAGGGGGCTGGACACGGATTCATTCTGCTGCTAGAATACAAATGTGGGGAGAGGATCTGGGGTAGCAGGTCCGGTTCATTGTTTTGCAGAAGGCTGCAGGGTAAGAACTCCAGCAGGAATCTGCCTTTGATAGGATAAAACATGTCTGCTGCAATCCTAAATGTAGGAACTCATATAACAAAATTTTTCTCCAAGCCTTATAAAATGGTAATTGAAGGAGAGAAAGTTGGCCTGCTGTAAAATGCCTAGAATTTATGTGACATGAAACAGAGAGGCAGTCACCCATACAGGTTCAGCCACCTGCTAGCTGCAGGAACCTGGGGAACCCACTTACGCTCTGAGCTTCAATTTTCATATCAACATCACTTGACTAATGCCATTTGACATTCCAGGGTTATTGTAATTTTTTTTTTTTTTTTTTTGGTACCAGGGATTGAACTCACAACCTCACGCTTGCCATGCTGAAAGTTCTTTAAAATCTGCTGTGTGGTCCGAATTTTGACCTTAAGCTTCATAAATTTCTTAATGATCTGCTTTGTTAAAATCAAAGAGAAAATTTCTCCCAGTGGTGGAGTATTGAGCATCCTGACAGCATTAGCGAAATCCAAAGCTTTCCTGAGAGCCAGATCCTTGCGAGGCTTGACGCCTAACTGTGTATTTGCTGAATTTATTTATTTAACTAATATAAATTTAACTGCTGACCTGCCCCTCTGCACTAAGCTAAGAACAATTTAGTGGATGATCCATGCTCCCAGACCAAACATTAATGGGAATATTTAGAAAATATACAGTGAGATTTTTGGATGAACTGAAGAATACAATTGATATGTTCTCCTGTAGTTTTACAATGATGAATGTAACACATAGAAACATATGACGATTTCATATATGTATTTCGATACTGTCAGTATTTTAAAAAGAGTAGGTTAAGATAATTACAATTTGTTGAGAAATTTCAGGAGCATAAAGGAGAATTAAACAGATTTTCTATAATGATTGGAAGAAAATAAGCCCCTACCCCCCAGTGGGTGGAACCCTAAGGCAAAGCTCAGTTCCAGGCAATTAAGCACTTACAGACTGAAGAGGAAAATTCGGGAACTCATTATTTTTTATTAGTAAAACCAAAGGGATATTTTATGATATAATGAAGAAACTGCCCCAACCGTACAACCAGGAGGCTTTGAGACTCAGCCAGAAACTCCTTGAAGTCACAGGGACTTTCTCTGTCTTCCCCTCAAGGTAAACATTTCAAAAGCCTTAGCTCTGCACGCAGCCCCCATTAGAGAAAGGCCATTTTCTCTGAGACTCTCTGAAGCATTTTTTTAAACTACGGAATCTGCTCTGAAATTACGTCTCAGTCATCCACATTTCCCTGTACTCACTTCCCCAGGGCCTCCTGCTTCCGGACAGGCTGATGGCCCTCACAGAATCCTCCAGGGAAAGGCAGGGGGAAGAACCGCCTATGTGCCCATGCATCTTTGTGTGGAACCTTTATTAAGTGCTCAGGGGAGCTCCTCTGAACCCCGGAGAGTCATAAATTCCATGCTTACAAGAATCTCTTCCTCTGCCCTAATTTTACATGCCGGTTCGCCTGCCTCTGCTTTCTTAACTGCCGACGCTGACAACTTAGTTTTGACTCTGCAGACCTGGAGCAGAATGGCATAGAATAAATTCAGTTCTTGTCTCAGTTTTCCCAAGGCATCAAGTGTGTCACTCCCTTTTAGGGTGTATTCAATCAGAGTTCCTTCGTTCTCCCTTTCTGATTGTTTGGGCAGTGTATTCTCTAGTGCCGTCTACCCTTAGGTTATTAAAGGAATGGAGAGTTTCTCTCTGCTAAGATCCAGGGAAGCATTGTAGTGCTGAGCAATGGAGGGTGTGAGGACAGCCCAGAACTCAACAGCTTTCCTGAGGTCAAACTGGGAAGTTCCTTGTAGTTCTCTGACAGAGGGGCGCAATCGTTATTAATAAAGTTTACTTGTATGAATTATTCACAGCCGTAATGAAACATTAGGAACTTAGGTAGACACAGCACTGTGGATTATCCATGTGGCCTTGTGCCATCTGTGCGAGCCCCTAGTAAATGTGGACCCCTGGGCTCACTGAATAACCTTTCTTTGAACCTTCTTTTCTCCATTTGTAAAATGGGAATAATAATTCCTATTAAAGCCTGTTTCAGTGTGGCTGTGGGAATCAAACAAAAACGCATTAACAAGTGAAATGAAATGTGGAAAACATAACCAAATGGCAGTTCAATAATACTATTATATCCAGAAATTTGCCGTGTTAAATGAGGACTCTGTATCACTATAAAGAGAAGCCTTCCCTTTGTAAAATTAACTACTCTTCAAGCAGAAAGGGGGTTTCACATTGTTGAAACAAAGAGAGGCACTGAGTTGAAATTCGCCTTTGAGATAAATATTTTTGAAAGATATTTAATGGAACGTGACCATGAGTGGGCTGTTTAGTGCCTCAAGATCTCAAAATTTTTTATTCCGTAAAATTAAAATGATGTGAGTATATTCAAGCTGAGTAGCCCTTAACTCAACTGCATCGGAAAAGAATTGTTTCAGGTTTTGAAATACTTACCTATATATAACGTACATCTCAGGGATGGGACCCAAGTCTAAGACAAAATTCATCTATGCTTCATATACTACTTGTTCTCACAGCTTGCAAGTAATTTAATTCAATGCTTTTAAATAAGGTTTTGCATGGAACAAATTTTCGTGGTGCAGAATTTGCCACTTGTGATGTCATGGTCATGTACAAACAGATTTGAATTTCAGAACATTTGAGGTTTCAGATTAGGACATTCAACCCACACATTACACAGTCATGGAAGAGAAGACCCAACTCCAGATGATGCTCCAATGTAGGGTGCCACTAAGGAAAGAAAGCTCCTGACCTAGAAGCAGTGTTATATATAAAAAGGTGATGTTTTTAAGAGATTAAGAGTTAAATTTGGATTGATTTTTGAAAATAGATTCCAAGCTTGAGTCAGAAAGCATAGAGAATGTGGGCCCAGCCTCCAGTCCTACATGAGACGCAAAGTCTCTTTCAAGGGCGATGGATCTTAAAATACATAAGGTACGTTCTCATGGGAGGTGAGTCCCAAGAAAGGAGAGCCTTCAAACCAGCAATAATCTCATCTCACTTTGGAGCCAGCAGGCCTCTAGTGATGCCTGATAGCCAACTGATGAAGTCAAGACCAACAAGACAGATAGGGCTAGAGAGAGACACAGACAGACAGACACAGACAGAAGAGGGAGGACAGAGAAGGACAGAGACAGAGATGGACAGAGAGAGACAATGAGAGAAAGACAGACTAACACAGAGACAGACAGACAGACGCAGAAAGAGAAAGAGACAGAGAGGAACAGAAATAGACAAATGAGACAGACTCACAGACTGATAGACACAGAGATAGAGAGAAAGAGAGAAAAAAGTGAGAGAGAGGCTCAAAAATTGCTCCTGTGCATTGAACGGAAGGAGAGGCTCACACCATCTCGCCCTCCTGGGGAGACAGAAAACCTGGTTATTCATGAGGCTTCTGAATCAGGAAGTTCAGCGAGGACCGCACAGCCACACAGCCAGGGAATAGGGACAGCTGAGAGCAAGTCCTCACAGTGTACACAGATTTGCCCTGTGGATTTTGCCATTTGCACTGTGCATTGAGAGGAAGGAAATCCTTAAGGAGGGTAAAGAGACCGAGGTCCTTACAGACTGCATGGGGCCATCTTCTGGCCGGGGTCCACTGGCTGCACACAGGAAGGAAGCCTTCCCACAAGGGGCCGAAAGAACGCCTTCATCTCATGCCCTGGTGGTGCGTGGCAGTCTGTGTCACAGCCTGGAGACCTCTGGGTCCCATCTCGCAGTGGAAGGAAGCCCAGGGCGTCAGGAGAGCATTTTCCCTGCCCTGGTATGTATGGGCCACCGAAGTCCATGTAAGACTGCAAGCGTGGCCAGTAGCACAGGGAGTACGAAGGCTTCTACTAAACGTCCACTAGCAGACAAGGGATGTAGAGAAGACAAGAGTGTGTTTAGAGCAGGGCGTGCAGAGAAGGGGGCAGTGGGCAGGTTTTGAAGACAGGGCTCCTGCGGTCAGTGTGAGAGACTGAGATTTTCATGAAAGGCTGAGAACACGGAGAGAGGGTTGGACAGCACAGACGGTCATCTCAAGAGTGTCTTTTCCTGGATGTTCAGCACCTGTGAGATGGAAAGCAATGGCATTGTGCTTAAAATTATATTTATCAATTCAACTTTGTCGGGACCACTTCCGCAGTCATTCAGCTTAGAGAAGAACGTGAAGAGGGGATCTACTCACATCTGTGAGGGAAGACGTGGCGGACACATCGAGGGGCTTTCACCGTTTATGCCAAAAGCTTTGTTGCTGCCTTACGATCTCCTACCAAGTGCTCCTTAACCTGCATTCTATTCCTAAGGCTTTAACACTTTTTGTCCCCACTGTCAAGCTTACTAACTCTTTCTTCTGAGATCTCAAGTATGCTATTAAAGTTTTCATTTCGGTTATTGCACTATTGTGAAATTTTCTTACATTTTCATTTCCGTCACTACATCCTATACAAGATTTCCATTAGTTTCTTTTCTTGAAAAATAATTTGTTATTATTAATATTCTTTCAGATGAAATATTTTTGATACTTTATGTCTAAGATATGTTACATGTAGTTGATGGAAAATTCTACAACTAATTGATTTAAAATATTTGGCTATTAACCCCACTTTGTTCAGCTCCCATTGACTGTTACATCCTACATGTGTGTCGTACTGAGATAACATAAAACACATAATGATAGGCAAAGGGGATATGAAGAAAATTGTAGCTGCAAAATTATACTTTTGATTTAAAAAACCACAGCTTTAGGACACACATCCAGTCAAAAACTCCTAAAATTCTTAAAAGCAAAATAAATTTGGAGCATTCTCCATCACCTGCAAATGGGCCTCTCCATTAGGGCCAGGCGACCTCTCCACCTCCTGTGACGGTGTTCACCAGGAACCATCCATCACCATTCCTGAGGAAAAGACCATTCATTCCTCTGATGTGTACATCAAATCCCCTTTTTCCATAGACTCACTGGTTCCACAGATTTCCACCCAATAATCTTCATAAATGTAGTCAGCTCAAAGTCACAACATCCCTGTCTACCTGTTAAGGATCCACTCTATTTCTTTCAAAATTCTGCCTAATAAGTTTCTTTATGCCTCTTTGATGTGTCCTTATTCTTGTGCATGTGATGTAAGTTAATCAGCCCTCATGCTGCTTCACGGGGTGAGTCAAGGTTCCCCTTCTCCACTTCAAGGACTTCCTTGGACCCTGGACCCATGTCCAGTGAGCACTTTCTTACTCTTTGGCAGACATTCTAATATTTTTGTTTAAAAGTGGATAATTAAAATAATTTATAATGTTGAAACTTGCAAATTTAGATTCCTTTCTCCCCCAAGGCTTGCTGTTTTTACTGTTTGTTGTTGCTTTTGATTTTTCTAATTACACACAAAAAAAGAAAGGAAGATAAAGAAAGAAGAAAGAGAAAAGGAAGATAAAATAAAATATTGTCATTTTAGTAACATGGGTAAACCCAGAAGGCATTATGCTAAGTGTAAGTCAGAGGAACAAATACTATAGGAATGCATTTATATGTGGAATCTAAAAATAGTGAACTCAGAAACAGATGATGTTGCAACTCATTTTTAAAACTAATTCTATAAAAGGATCCTTCTTGGGGCTAGAGATTTAGCTCAGTGGCATAAGCACCTGCCTTGCAAGCTTGTGGTCATGAGTTCGATCCCCGGTATAGATTAAAAAAATAAAATAAAATAAAAAGGATCCTTCTTCATCATATGTTGCTCCTAAAGTTTCTACTCAATTTTTTAGTGATCAACTATTGATCAACTATTTTATTAACATAGTCTAAACAATTGAGTCTCCCAGTTTCTTCTGAGGGATTTGTTCAGTTTCATTTGCATATCGGAGTATGTTTTTTATGTTCAGTTTACCGTTCTGCACTACTTCCCATTGTCTCGGAATCTCAAGATCAACCAAAGCTGAAAGATTAGAGACTTTTCATTTCTTTTCTTTACACATATATGCTTATATCCATGTATATATTCTTCTAGAGTTCCACAAATACATTAGAGGTTCAAACAGCATTTAAATTTCCAGCATTTTTAAGTTATGTAGCTTGTGTGTGTCCAGGTTTCATAGCTCCAGGCAGCATGCATGTTAAAAAAAATTGTCAAATATGTTAACAATGAATGAGGTGCGAGTCAGGCACATTGAGAACAATTCCCCTCAGTAGGGCTTTTCAGTGACTGCCATGCAAAATCACTCTTAACCACTGCCTGGGGAAGGGGCTTTTGGTGATTTCCAAGTCTGTCCTTTCCCCTTCAGAAGATGCTTTTGTACTGGTTTTCATGGCCAATGCTGGTATCACTGCTGACTTTCAAGACTGCCTTAGAAATAGGAGGAGGGTGTGAAGTGTTGAGCACATTAAAATGCACAATCAGCTCTTCTTACTGAGCTTCAGCCACTTTTATGAAATTCCTTTGACTCTTGCATCAGTGTTAGTTAATTTCCAAAATACTGAAAAAGTTGATTTTTACTTTGTTTTTTAAAACAATGCTCTTATTGCTTTGCTGAAGGAATGCCTTTAAGGAGATTTCACCTATTCCTTATTGCCAATGTCACAGTGAACAGTTTTTCACCTAAAGGCGGATAGATATCTGCCTAGGTTTCTTGGTTTCAGTCAGTAGAAATTCTGGCTTAAGAAAGAAGACAACTTTTAAGAGGAAGGTGGAGGATTTTAGAGAGTTGGCCGATGACCTGAGAAGCCACAAACACTTGAAGGTCAATGAGTAAACACAGAAAAGAGGCTTAGCTTAAAGAACAGCTAAGGATGGCCCCAGCACACAGGAATTTGTCAGGAGTTTCCTTTCCATTGTTCTTTCAAAATACTGGCAGAAAAATAACTATACAATCACCAAAATAAATGTAAAGAAAGGCTGATTAAAATGTGAAAGCATCTCAAACACCCAAGGCATTCTTTGGAGTCTAACTGTCAAAATCAGCCAGGAGTTCTTCAATTCAGACATCACCAGATGACAGCAGGGCAGCTGCTGCTCACGGCCACTGCTGGACATCACCACCATCGGACACCAGCCACCGGTCTGCTCTCCTGGTGCTGGGTCCCTGCCGCCGGCCTTCACGGGCTGCTGGCCTCAGGATCTCTTCGCTGACAACGGTTATGAGTGTCTATTAGTCCTTTTTGGGAAAGCAACTGCTATGTCCACGTTACCTGGGAAATAAATCATAGGCAGATTTACAGGAACACCAAAGTGTGTATTTTAACAGGTCCACACTGCATCACAGAGGCCCAGGACACAGAGGGAGTCACCCCAGACTAAAGCCTGAGAAGGGCTCCTTGGACAGCAGCTTGCAGCCCTGTTTCAGTGAGAGTGAAGGTTAAAACCAAGGAATGTTCTGAAAGTCTTGAGGGAAGTATCAGCTTTGTAAGTAAGGCGCCCAGATCCCTCTGTTCCTAGGGCAGCTCCCAGCTGCCCTATCCATTCTTCAAAAAGGCAACAGTATCATTTAAAGTGGGTGTGGGGAATTTGGGGTACCATGCTGCCTGGTTTGCCCATACTCAGGTTGGAGTAGAAAATGGCTGTTCTATAGCCAGGGAGGACACCACTAGGTAGCCAGAGGGGACGTGAGAGCAAACTGTCCCAGTCCATGGGGGATCAAGGAGAGCGGAGGGAAGAGAAGGGTAGGGGTGCTGGCCTCCCACCAGGTCATCTCTAGCCAGCACAGGGAAACATGAGAGACAGGCACTTCTCCTCTGTCTCACAACCAGAGAACGGGTCAGGTATGGCTGTGTGTCCATGCAGCAGGCACTGGCATCTTTGCAGGAATTCAGTAGCCAGCTGCTTTAACTCAAGTAAGGTGTGCTCTGTTTTATTTTCATAGTGTAAGAGTCAAAGATGTAAAATAAAACACTCGAATGACTTAGGATGAAAATACAAAGGGACAACACTGGAAACTAATATTTTAAGCTCCTCATACTGGACACTAATTTAATTGTGTATCAATTTAAAACTCAAAAGAGGAACCCCAGGCATCTGGCTGGCCAGGAACCCACCCTGGGCCATGGCTGCACAAGCTCCAGCAGCGGGCAGGTCTCAAATGCGCACGGACAACTCCAAACTTGGCGCCCAGCGAGCAAGAACACACCCCGCATCTGAAAAACAACCCAAGGTGCGCCAGAGGGATCAGGCGGGCCAAGCCAGACTGCTTGGCGAACCCCAGGCAGCTGGCTGGCCGGAAACACACCCTGGATCCTGACTGCGTGCACTCAGGCAGAGGCGGCAGCGGAATCCCAGCAAGCACCGGGAAAACTTGGAACTCTGCACCCAGAGGAACATTGGTCACAGCAGACTACCTGTGCTACCTTGGAGGGAGATTAAGTGCCTGTCTCACCATAACAAGATCTGGCTCCGGACAGTATGATGAGAATGCCCCTAAAATAGAGGTGTACAGTAGCTAAATATGGCCAGTAGTAAAGCTCCCTCCAACTAACTGTAAGACCTTGATAAGTCTGACAAGAGTGAGGGTGACCCTTTCCTACAAACAGAAAACATCAGGCAGAGTGAGGAGTGTGCCGAGAAGGACTCCCCCAACTTGAAGAAAATCAAAAAGGGCCTATGAGACACACAGATACAAAATAGGGACACAGTGGGGCCTCAGCCAATACAATCACTATAGACAGGGAGATTTGATGACCCGGAATAACCCAAAGATAAAGTACTAACAGGAACTAAAAGCTAACCTGTATCAATACTACTAAGCTTGTCAGCCTAGTAAGAATACAGGGCTCACCCAACAGGCCCTGTAGCAGGGAGCCAGGTGACTGGCCCACCTATTCATTGTGGGACCCAACAACTGGACAAACATCAACCCTACAGTAGGACAGCAAGATACACACTACCAACAGTTCATACTTACAAGTCTGAAGAAGCAAACACTAACTCAAAAGAGGAAAATGGCAAAAAGAAAAGGCAGAATGCAACCTCAAACATCCAGTGCAACACGTACAAGTACAGGAGACACTGGACTAGAGGACCCCAAAGGTAACACACCAGGAATCTCTGAAAATATAGCTAATGAAATTAAAAGACAACTCCATGAAGCCATAGAGGAAATCAAATTAGAAGTACTTTCCCAGGTAAAGACAGAAGTAACAACCTTAGTAAAGGAGTTGCTGAGCACAGCAAAAGAAGAAATAGAGAAAAAAGTACAGGAACATGGGAAACTGATTGAAACCTTGAATGAACAATGTAGAAAACAAGCAGAATTCATGAAGCAAACTGAAAGAGACATCCAAGAAACAAGAAATCCGATCCAAAGCATGCAAAACCGTTTAAATGAAGCTGAGGATAGAATCTCGGACCTTGAGGACAGGATGGCAATTAGTGATTATGTTGCTTTTAAAAATAATAAAGCAACATGAAATGACAATCCAGAAGCTTCAAGATGATGCCAAGAGCAACAATATAAGATTAATAGGCATCAGTGAAGATGCTGGAGTCAATACAAATGACATATGTAAAATATTCACAGAAATAATAGGAGAAAACTTTCCAAACATGGGGAAAAAATCTTATATGCAGATAAGTGAGGCATATCAAACACCAAACAGTCACAACCAACATAAATCTACACCCAGTCACATAATAGTTAAGATCTCAGACATACAACATAAAAACAGAATACAAAAAGCTGTTAGAGAAAAAACACAAGTCACCTGTTGAGGAAAGCCCATTAGAATCACAGCACACTTTTCAGCACAAACCCTAAAGTCAAGCCACCAGTGGAATGAGATATTTCGAGCCCTGAAAGAAAACAACTTCCAACCCAGACTGATGTACCCAGCAAAACTTTCATTCAAATTTAACAGAGAAATAAGATACTTCCATGACAAACAACTGAAGAAATTTACGTTCACCAAACCAACCCTAGAAAGCGTGCTGAAAGACATATTAAACAGAGATAAAAATGATCACAACCCCCAGAACAGCAGAAAGAATCCACCAGGTAGGACAAGCAATTAAGGGGGAAAAGCAGAAAGCAAACTATTGGAACATAACATGACAAACTTGAGCCAGTATATATCAGTGATATCCATAAATGTAAATGGCCTCAATTCAACTATCAAAAGAAATAGGTTGGCAGAATGGAGCAAGAAATATGATCCCACAATATGCTGTATACAAGAAACACATCTTACCCAAACGGAAACTCATAGATTAAAAGTCAAAGGATGGAAAACAGTATTCCATGCAACAGGAACCCAGAAAAAAGCAGAGGTAACTATTCTATTTGCAGACAATGTGAACTTCAAACCTCAAATGAGTAAAAGACACAAAGAAAGTCACTACATACTTGTAAGTGGAAAAATTCAAGATGAAGAACTAACAATTATAAATATATATGCACCAAATACAGGAGCACCCAGCTATATTACAGGGGACCTTAAAAGCCCATTGTCACAAAGAGATAGATCAACTAGACAAAAAGTCAGCAAAGAAGTAATAGAACTGAATCATACCTGTGAGCAACTGGACCTAGTAGAGGTTTATAGAGTGTTCCACCCAACCACAACAGAATACACATTCTTCTCAGCTGTACATGGCACATTCTCCAAAATCGACCAAATATTATCCCATAAAACATTCTTAAGTAAGTGCAAGGGTGTTGAAATTATCCCATGCATACCATCTGACCATAGTGCACTGAAATTGGAAAATAATGGCAAAAGAAATTGCAAACCTTGCATGCATACATGGAAATTAAACAACAACCTTTTGAACAACCAGTGGGCTAGAGATGAAATTAAGGAAGAAATAAAGCAATACCTAAAATTTAATGAAAATGCAGAAACAACCTATTGCAATATGTGGGATGCAATGAAAGTGGTCTTAGGGAAATATATAGCAAGAAATAGTCATATCAAGAAAATAGAATGAGCACAAATAAACAACCTAATGCTCCATCTCAAATTACTAGAAAAACAAGAGCAAGTTAAACCCAAAACTCATAGAAGAGAGGAAATAGTAAAGATTAGAGCAGAAATCAATGCAATTGAAACTAAAAAAAATACAAAGAATTAATGAATCAAAAAGCTGGTTTCTGAAGAGAATAAACAAAATTGACAAACCTCTAGCTAACCTTATAAAGAAAAAGAAAGAAAAAACACAAATTCATGCAATAAGGACTGAAAAGGGGGAAATTACTACAGATCCCATGGAAATTCAAAAGATCATGAACACCTGCTTTAAGAATCTCTATTCACATAGAGAGGAAAACACAGAGGAAATGAACAGATTTCTAGAAACATATGAACTACCAAAACTCAATGAAGAAGATATAGCAATTTTGAAAAATCCAATATAAGCTTTTAAAATTGAAAACATAATAAAAAACTTACCAACAAAGAAAAGCCCAGGTCGTGATGGATTCACAGCTGAATTCTACAAGAAATTTAGAGAAGATTTGATGCCAATACTCCTTAAACTCTTCAACGAAATTGAAAAGAAATCAGTCCTCCCTAAATCATTCCTGGAGGCAAGCATAACTCTCATACCAAAACCAGAGAAAGACCCAACCAAAAAGGAGAACTATAGGCCAATCTCACTAATGAACATTGATGCAAAGATTCTCAATAAAATACTGGCAAATAGAATGCAACAAATCAAGAAGATTATACATCATGACCAAGTGGGGTTCATTCCAGGAATGCAGGGATAGTTTAACATACACAAATCAATAAATGTGATACACCATATCAACAGAGCCAAAAACAGAAACCACATGGTCATCTTAGTAGATGCAGAAAAAGCTTTTGATAAGGTCCAACACATGTTCATGATAAAATCCCTCCAGAAACTTGGAATACATGGTGTCTACCTCAAACTTATAAAGGCCATCTACGTAACAAACCAACAGCCAATATTATACTAAATGGGCAAAAGCTAAAAGCTTTCACTTTAAAATAAGGAACAAGACAAGGATGTCCACTATCACTACTCCTTTTCAATATACTTCTGGAAACACTAGCCAGGGCAATCAGACAAGAGAGAGAAATAAAAGGAATAAAGATAGAAAAAGAAGAAGTTAAACTATCACTATTTGCAGATGACATGATACTCTATAGAGAAGACCCAAAAAATTCCATTAAAAGACTGCTAGAGGTAATAAACAAATTCAGTAGTGTAGCTGGCTACAAAGTCAATGTGCAAAAATCAATAGCATTCCTATACACAAACAAGAAACTCACCAAGAGAGAAATTATGGAAATATCACCCTTCACAATAACATCTAAAAAAAATGAAATACTTAGGAATCAACGTACCCAAGAATGTAAAAGAGCTATATGCTGAAAATTATACTACACTAAAAAAGGAGATCAAAGAAGATATTAGAAAATGGAAGTATATATCTTGCTCTTGGCTAGGAAGAACCAACATTGTGAAAATGGCCATACTCCCAAAACTGTTATACAGATTTAATGCAATCCCAATCAAAATACTATCAACATACCTCACAGATCTAGAGAAAACACTCCTAAAATTCATTTGGAAACAGAAAAAACCTAGAATAGCAAAGGCAATTCTGGGCAATAAAGACAAGGCAGGAGGCATCTCAATTCCTGACTTGAAACTATACTACAAAGCCACAGTGATAAAATCAGCATGGTACTGGCAAAGAAATAGACCTGAGGACCAATGTAACAGATTAGAAGATGCAAGTATAAGTACAAATACACTCAGCCACCTGATATTTGACAAAGGGGCTAAACATGTTCACTGGAAGGATAGCCTCTTTAATAAATGGTGTTGGAAGAACTGGCTCTCCACATGCAGAAGGCTGAAACTAGATCCATGCTTATCACCGTGCACAAAACTAAAGTCTAAATGGATCAAAGACCTAAACATTAAAACAGAAACACTAAATCTACTGGAAGATAGGGTAGGTAGAAGTCTTGGAGACATAGAGTAGGCAGAGAGTTCATGAACAAAATGTAAATTGCACTTGAAATGCTTCAGAGAATAAACAACTGGGATATCATACTATTGAAAAGTTTCTGCACTTTAAAGGAGATCACCAGCAGAGTGAAAAGAAAACCCACAGAATGGGAAAGAATTTTAGCCAGCAACCCCTCAGACAAAGGAATTATATCAAGAACATATAAAGAATTGAAAAACATCAAGCCTCCCAAATTCAAAGACCCTCTCCAAAAATGGGCATCTGAGATGAACACTCAGGTCTCAGATAAAGATATACAAATGGCAAATAAATACATGAAGAAATTTTCACCATCACTGGTCATTCGAGAAATGCAAAATAAAACAACATTGAGATTTCATCTCACCCCTGAAAGAATAGCTGCCATCAAGAAATCAACTGATAGCAAATGTTGGCGAGGTTGTGGGGAAAAAGGAACACTGCTCCACTGTTGGGGGGAGTGTAGAGTGGTGCAACCACTATGGAAATCACTATGGAGAATTCTCAAAAGATTAGGAGTGGAAGCTCCATTCAACCCAGCTATTCCCCTCCTGGGTATTTTCCCAGAGGAACTGAAAAGTTCATATCACAGAGATATATGTGCACCCATGTTCATAGCAGCCCAAATTGTAATAGCTAAATCTTGGAAACAACCAAGATGTCCATCAACTGCAGAGTGGATAAAAAGATGTGGTATTTTTATGCAATGGAGTATTACTCAGCTATGAAGAAGGATGGCCTTGAAGCCTTCATAGGTAAATGGAAAAAACTTGAAACTATCCTCATTAGTGAAATAAGTAAGAACCATATTTATAAATATCACATTGTGTCTCTAGTGTAAAAAATAATAAGAACTGTAGGACTAATAAAACACAAAATGTGTAATTGCTACTGTAAATAAGAGAGGAAAAGAAAGTGCTCTAAAGGATATAATTGCATGTATGTTTAAGTGTGTAAGATGAATGACCATATTACTCTATTTGTGTTAAATCATGGAGCAGAACTGTTGACAGTCTCATTGCTTGAATGTGTACTTCGTATCTTTTAACTTTGTAACTTGAACAACTACTTCCAAGATGACAGTATGTAAGTTATCAAGTAATGACGTTTCATTATTTTTTGTTCTTTTCTTTTTTTTTTTTCCTTTTTCCTCTTGGAATCTTGTATTGTTGCTACCCATTTTTCTATTTTGTTTGTTTTGTTCTTAAATAAAAATTTTTAAAAATAAAACTCAAAAAAATGGGCTCTGGGCATGAAATATATATATTAGGATAGTAGATTTATAATGATTTCAAATTCTATTTAAACACAGCATCTGAATTTAAATTTTTCATATTTACCAAATTTCATGCTTTTCTTTTGTTTATTAGTAATCTACAGAAAGCCAGTTTGAGCTATATATTATAAATCCAAATGTCTTAATAAGGCATTTAAAATAATTTTGTATCTTTTACATTTCTTTTGGGAAAAAATCCTACATAATCTAATCTTTTTATCTAAGGATAGAATTTTTTCATTCTATCCTTACTAAACTATTTTTCTTTGCATCATCTTGCAGCCATTGATTTGTTATTTCTGGCTTCCTCATTTTTAAGAGACCTTTTCTTTCATGATTGCTAGCTGCAATCCAGCTTTCAAGGTCTGAAAGTCTATCTTCAGTATCTTTCAAATGATTTTGTCAGCTTTCAATGGAATTTTTAATTTCCTGGATATCTCTTGAATCTGTTTCATGCAGTGTAATTCCTTTCTATATTGTTCATTCAAGGTTTCCATTCATTTTCCTGCTCTTCTTTGTTTAATCTATGTCTTCTTTGGATATTCTCAGAAATTCTTTCATTATGCTTGTGATTTCTTCTTTTACCTGAGACATTATTTCTGGTTTGCTTATTTTTACAGTCTCATGAAATTTTTTCTTTACTTCAGTTGCTCTCCTCTCAGAGACTTCAGGCAGTGACTTCCATTTTCTTCCATGACTGTATCTCCCAGACTTGTTCTGTGTGGGTTGGAGGTCTCAGATTGCCCTTTGCTCATTTCTGTTGACATTTTCCTTGGGTCCTCCCAACAAGCCAGTTGCCAGGCACTTCCCATGTTGGTTTCCCCTCTGAAGTGTAGAGGAATGAGCCAGTTCCCTGGGTTTCTCTGAACCCAAGCTCCCAGGCAGGCAGCAGGGCAGGGAGCAAGCTCCCCAGACCTGCATGACTACACTAAGACTTCCCTGGTGGCCACGGGTGTGTGTTAGGGCTTCTTCCCTCAGCCTGCGTGGCTAACTGGGACTGCCCCAATGGCAGCAGGCTTACAGCGGCATGTCTACATGCTTCTTGCAGCCCGTGCTGGCTGCCTATGGGAAGCAAGCACTTCTGGTGGCCTGCGGGCACACAGCGCACATCTGACTGTTTCTCCCTGTCCACACCAGTTACCTGAGGGAAGCAGGCCTCTAGACAGCAGCATACACACAGGGTGGGTCTGGCTTTTTCTCCCTGCTCCTGCTGGCTGCCCGCAGGAGGCCAGCCCTCCAGTGGTGGTGGCAGCACAGATAGATCTGACTGTTTCTCCCTGCTCGCAGATGGCTTGAAACTTGTGATTTTCTTACAAATTGTATCTGTAGATTATTTATTATTGTTCACTTTATATCTTACTATATACTATAGAAAGAGATCTAATCTGCTTTGTTCATCATAAGCAACATGTTTTTGTGGTATTTCTAGGACAAATATTAGTTAAATTAAGAGATAAATGAGCACACCTACTTGTACAGCTAAACCTTGACAAATATGCCTTTTCACAGTATTCTGTGTCAGAGGGATTGGATATCCAAATATTCAACATTGCATGAATAAAACTTTGTTGGATAAGAAACACTGAAATATCATGAAGACATAATTTCTTTTTTATCTCATATGTTATGAGTTATGATTGCTGAGTAATAAAAACAATGCTTACAGATTTACATTCTGCATCCAAATGAGATTTTTTTACTTGAAAAGACTTCATTTCTGTACATTGTGCTTCCAGTAATGGCATAATTGTCTAATTGGTAATTCCTTTTTGTTGCTATTAATACCAAAGGAAATTAGCAAGACCAAGAGGGAAAAAAAGGAATAGTCTCATTCCTCATTATAGGTCTCATTATCTCATTTTATATTGGATTGAGGTCCAAAAATAGAAATCTTTCCCGTTCAGATTGGTGGGAGTGCTCCACCAATGGCCTGTTCTCTTTGCTGTCTCCTGCAAGCATGATTCTCAGTCACAAGGAGTCACTAACAAGTAGAAATCATTAACCATGCAAGAAGAAAAAATTTAGTTTGAAAGAGAATGCCAACAATAAAGCAGTGAACAGTGACCCCTAAGGAAAACAGACAAATCAGCAAGAAAAATCAAACTTCAAAAATATATTCTTAAACCAGACTGGTTTAAGTGGAGGAATTCAAGAGCAAAACATTATATATAGAGATAGATAGATAGATAGATAGATAGATGATAGATAGATAGATAGATGGATAGATAGATAATAGATAGATAGATGATAGATAGATAGAGAGAGCAGTGTGAACAAACCATTGGCAGAGGGGCCTCACCCAGTTGTTTGTCATCCCTGAAAGGTCTAAAGGTATTGCCACCACTGAGACATGTAGTTATATATTAACTTTAAATATATAGTTAGTAATTCACTCAACCTTTGAAAAGGTAGAAAAGCTGTATTTCAACCTGGTCATTGATAAAAATACATATTTATTTATTTATTCAAAAGGTATTGAAATAAATACAGAATATATAGAGAAACAGAAAAAATACAATGGAAGACTGAAAAAATAAATTTACTAATAAGGTTTATACAGATTTTGAGGAACTACTATTGAGAGTTCAAAAGGAAATAGCAGAAAAAATGAAAGGGTGGACATAGAGAAACAATGGAAAAGTGTTTTCAGATTTGAAATATTTATAGTATTTTAAATACAGTTAATGAAAAAACACTGTCAAACCTAGAAATTAAGCCATAGTTTTTCAAACTTCTATTGCTATAGATTATAAAATTCTATGTTTCTAAAAGAAGAAACTTTGATTACCCCAGAATCTCAGGCTTCTTATCAGGAATATTAGATCTACAGAATAATTATATAATCCAAATTTTGATGAGAACTATAGATGTTACATTTATATACTCAGTCAAACCTTTGATATGCATATCATAGAGGAAAAGTAAAATAAGTCTCTTTACATGAATAAAAGAAATATTGGTAGTAGAATATGGCAAAAATATAAGAAAGTCTATCAATAATTGACACTGGGTAGATTCTTCAGTGGTAAACTTTAGCAAGCTTGAGATTATCCATTTTATGTATTCCTTTTTTTTTTGTACCAGGAATCAAACTCAGGACCTCCCACTTGCCAAGCAAGTGCTTGTGCTGCTGAGCTAAACCCTCAGCTCTATTCTATGTATTCTGTAATAAAGTGTAATTCAAGTTTTAAATTGCTACTAGTAATAGAAAATACAGTTTTATAATCAAACTATAGAAACATTGAAAACTCAATTATAGATATGAGGCAATGTGTTATAATCCTTGATGTAGAATAGTAAAATGGTTAACAAAAATGAAAAGGGATTAACAGGAATATTAGTGAAAGTAGAATTAGTGTCCTGATTCTACATCTTGCATAAGGGAAGAGCAACAAATTCTGCCTATAAGTGATGTTCTGGGAAATAGTGATTTAAACTTATTATTTTAATTTATGATGTCAACCAAAAGACAATGGAGTATTGATTCACCTACAGTAGTAGAGATAGTTCAGTAAATAAAGTAAGTAATTAATGATGTCCATACAATTTTATTTTTGTTTTCTACTTTGTATTGTTATTTCAAAAAATTTATATGTTGATAATTGATCAAGGAACAAATTTCTGAATTCACTGTTTAAATATAAGTTAACCACACTAACAAGGCAAAAAATATATTAAGTCTTTTTGTCTCTAGGGAGTGAGACTTCAGTTAGGTAAGCTAAATATCTTCATCTTAATTTCTAAAATTTTTCTTTGCTGCATGAAATTATTCTTTTAGCCAATTTCATATATTTCAGTTCTATAGCAAATATGGCAACAGGGTAATAATATAGTTTTTAAAACTTGTGTACCCTAGGCTAATCTCCTAATTTATTTACAGATATTACACCTGAATTAATCAGGACTTGTTCTATAGGTAAATCTATCCTCAAGGAATAAAGCCTGATCTCTAGAGACTATTAAATTGTCAATACCAGGCACTTTTCCAATGGTATCCTCTGCAGGTCCTAAGGGTAAGGTAAGAAAGGGATACAGAATATTAATCCATGCTAATATTACAGTGCTAGAGGTATCTAAGTGAAGAACAAACTTTTTATCAAACTCTAAAAAGACTTTCATAAAGAATGGAGGTTTCCGTACCGTAATGCGTTCTTACATTTTCAGTTTTCTTCTGAACGTCCAGTTAGAATCTAGTGAATATAAAATATCTTCTCTTTATAATATGGTATATTATGCCCATTAAAATTTTCAAAGTCTACAGAGCAGTGTGTCCTTTCTCTTTGTCCTGATATCTCTGAATCCCTTTTCTGATTTTTTTTTAAACAGTTACCTTGCAATCAAGATCCTTCCTTGATTCTATGCGTAAATACTATTCTGGGAAGGAACATGGCTGTGGAAGCAATCTGCTGTAGAATAATGCCAAAGCTTCCAAACATAAGAGCATAGACAGTGCCTTTCATTCTAAGGGGAACACTCACTCCTCAATATTTACTGCACCCTGCTTGTCTCACAATTGCCAAGCCTGAGAATTTATAGCATGTCTTGGTTTCCTTCTATGACACAAAGATGAACTCTACTCTTTAATATTTCATGAAGGATGGAGCTAATTCTAAAATAAATCCAAATCATTTTGTCTCAGTATCTGCTTCAGAACTGGCCAGACCTTGATCTGTACGTACCCTTCAAACTCCATGAAAGTAAACCACAACATAGCGCAATAATCATGCATACCTGAGATTCTGTTTCCTTCTGTTTGCTCTAAAATGACCCACACTGAGAAAATTGCTTCACATGCACAAGGTAAGCCCCATTTTATAAGCCTCTAATGGAGAAGCTGCAGTAACTAATTAGCTCCAACCAGCGCAAGTCAAACTGTTATTAACAAAATCTGAAAGTTAAATAGAGGTTCATTACTCCCCCAGCCACTGGCTCCCCCTCCCTGGGGAGTGTTTAACTTGTAGCATTGCTTTTGGCTTTGCTTGATTAAATCTCATTATGAGGAAGAAATAAGTGCTTCAGCCCACATCTGAAGGGACTTAGAGATGCAGCCAGTGATCCATTAAGCTGGGCAGAGAAGAGGATAGTTGGAAATTGGCATGTGGGACTTGTCTTCCAAGTCAAGCTCAAGTGTGGTGTGAAACACTCTTGACGTTCTTTCCAGAACCCATTGCAAAAGAGTATTTCCGCTCCGAGGTGAATAAAGACACAGGTTCCTGTTACTTTTCAGTGTTCTAAGGAACTTTCAAGGGAAGAGAGCACTTACAGTGTCAGACACTTGGCAACGTGTAAGGAAGAACCAAGAGACTGCCCAAAGGTCAAGGCAGGCTGGGTGCTTGATAATTAAGGATGAACCCTGTATGCAGGAATACCACACAGAAGTTAACCAATAAATTGCCATAATCCTTCTGCCTCGTATAAGACTGATTCCCTATTTGTCATACCAAGAAGGAAGAGATAAAGCCCTGATCCTTTGTGTACATCAACCATCTTTCTCTCCACACATCAACTGGGAGGAAAGAGTGGGCACTTATAGAAACTAAGGAGTAACAGGGTTCTACTTGATTGCCACCAAATTTGACTAGAAATGTAACTGTTAAACCATGGTCTAATATATTCCATTGGGTTATTTTTTGACTAAGATATTTAACTCTTTAAGGGCAATATGTACTTTACTTAAAAATGCATTTCACAGGTTTTAGAGTTCGTGTGCGAATCTCCTTGGAAGTCTGAGTAAGTTCTTCCAAGTTGAATAAGTCTCATGTGACTGACACGACCGACCGTCCCCATCTCCAGCCCTGACAATGAAGATCCCTAACCAGGGTACGAAGAAAGGTAAGCAAGTGTTTTTGCAGCAAGACTT
Source organism: Dolichotis patagonum (assembly GCA_004027295.1). Lineage (NCBI taxonomy): Eukaryota > Metazoa > Chordata > Mammalia > Rodentia > Caviidae > Dolichotis > Dolichotis patagonum. The sequence goes on along the minus strand of PVJX010002599.1, from coordinate 79,531 downwards.
CTCAGAATTTTAAATTATAGGTTTGAAATACAAGATTCATAGAGATTATTCAAAAAGAGAATGGAACATATAGAACTACCCAAAGTTTACTTTATACTACAAGCCTATTGTTTATAATACATGTACCTAGCAACTGAATGAAACAATTTTGGGGGAAACATTGGTCACTATTGATACCTTGAGATAATACCTTGACACAGGTGACATTCTTTGTGCTGTATGAAGTATATCAGAGCCAGCATGAGCAAGGGAACCCACTAGAAGCCAGTAGCTTGGGTCCTGCACCCACTCGGACTATAAAAATTGTCCCCAGAAAATTCCGAATGTTGCTCATGGTCAAAATCACTACAGGTAGAGAAGAACTAGTAAACCGATTTTCCAGTGCTTTTCGAAGCTGATACGTTCCCTGGATCTCTATTCGGGAAAAAAAAAAATAGCAGTGCAAAAGAAGCAGAACAGGGGAGTCATTGCCAACACGGATCCTGACGTTCAGGTTTTATGGTTCTACAAAGCTTATGAGGGTTAAGTCCCTGGAACTTCACACCTAAGAACTTTAGTTTCTGCTTCTACAAGAGGGTGACGATAATGGCAGCACTTACCACACGTACTTGTTCAGGGCCTTAAAGAAAATTTGTTTGGAAAGCATTTCACATAAAGCCTAGGACACAGCCGAGAGCCTGACAAATAGCAGCTCTTCTCCTCTCTGGAATTCAATGTCTGTTAATCTTAATTTATTTAGTTGATGATTCTCCTAACAGTCACTTGTATTTTTAGATGCATATTGCATGGCAGATAATTTCCTTTTGCCTATTAGTGCTCTCTATTGTTTCCTTAGAATACTCATTCATCAGATGACCTCATTTTTTAATCTTCTGTGCGCTCCTCCTGCTCTAGGCTTCTAGAGTTTAACAGCTCTGCTCCTACAGAGCAATGAGGGCCATGAGGTACCAGACACGACCCTAGTGAATTATTGTGACTCACCAGGAAAAGGAATCAAAATACTGTACCTTTATCTAGAGTTGCTGATCTTAGAGATTTCACTGAAGATCTTTTAAAGAAATTCGTAGAAGAGGCTCATGTAGAAAAACCAACTAGACTTTTTTTTTAGGGTGCATGGGGTGTTCAGGTGGGGTCTCTTTGGATAGTTCTGGCTGCTCTTGAACTCACTATGTAGCTTAGGTTGCCCTGAAACGCCTGCTTCAGCCTCCCAAGCTACAGATGTGCGTGGAGAAGCGATATTCCAAAGCTTCTGAAGAGACAGAAAGTGAGACACGGGCCAGTGGGAACATCCGGGTAACAGCACGCAAACACAGCTGTACAGTCGTACATTCACACCTTATAATGGGACGCTCTTCTTGCTCCTTTCTCTCGTAACACGGCCCTGTGAACAAATGAAGCTTCTCTGCCTCCCTTAAAGAAGACACTCGGGAATCCCTCAGCCAGTCTTCCTATCCTCATTCATCCCAATTCCACCCTCAGGTTCTATCATCTAAACATTAAACCACGCAGTTCTATCAGCATAAAATACAGCTGCAGCCGGTCCTGTGGCTGGGGCTGGGGCTCATAATTTCTCAGTGCCTTTCTCAGTGTATCCCATCCTTCCTTTACCCTTGGCCAACACAGAGAATCCTTGAGGGCTCCATACTTCTCCGGCAAGTCAAACTTTCATTCCTGAAGAGGACAAGCCCTGGCACTGTTTCTGAAGGCTTCTAGCAAACCCCAGACTCCCCTGTCCAGGCACATTCTCCGGCCTCGTGTCATAAGGCCACCAAACTACCTCCCCTGAATAAGCCACATTGTTCAGCCCACTTACTGCAGTAACCGCTGTCCTATTTACGGGTCTGCATGAACTCGTTCTAATGAAATGCCACAGATATTCTCTGCCTTAGCATAGAATGCACCTTGAGTTACTTAGAGTTTAAATAACATGACCACTTGGTTCCCCGTGGAAATGCAACGGGGGTGGCCTGTCCTGGGTCTTGGAGGTCTTACGGGGTGAAAATAAAGCTGTGCAGGATGAGGGCAGTTAGTGGGAATGCCAGAGCACAGCTACCTCATGTCTGACATTGTATCACGGATGCCTCCCAACAAGACGCTTCACATCGTACTGTTCAGGTGTGTTATAACGTTCTGCATGGCCCTGGTTACTTCTGTTCTATAATTATTTACTCTTATTTTTTATGATAAATGATGCAATAGTCTTAGTATTTATATAACTATTTTTAATTTTCATTTTTAAATACCTATCCAGGTATGGAGGGAAATACTGTATTATCTCATTTAATCATTTCAGTAATGCTGAAGATAACCATTAGCATCTTTTACACATAAGGAACTTGATGTAAAAGTTTAAGTGTTCTGTACAACATCAGTTAGGAATGGCAAATAACAAAACTCAGAACTCAGACTGGAACACCTTTGCTCTGGGTCTTAGGAAGAACTTGAATCTCTTTTAAATTTTTGTTAAATATATCATAATTTTTGACACAAATCCCATATACCTCCAGCAAATACATTACTTTACACAACTAGGAAATTATATTTTTTCTAGTCTTATACCCTTTTTATTATTTCTCAGGAGGTAAAAGCCTAAAAATACCTTACTGGCCTTAAATCTGGATAATTTAAATCCTCTTTCCTGAAAAAATAAGGAATGAATTTCTCTTGATTTTATCTCAGTTTAGTTCATTAGTGACTACCAGAATTAATTTTAGATCCTATCTGTCCCCTCTAAAAAGATTGCCAAACAAATATTTTAAGTAGAACTGTCTATGTATGCAAGCAAGGAAGCTGCGCTCAATTTCTGATTAGGCTCCTATCAGGCTCTCTTGAACAATTATAGAATGGCAGGCTTCTGTAATCACATGGCCCAACACCACAGTACATCTCAGCCAACCCAGTACTCTTGTGCCTGTGGTGTCCTGTTTGTCTGATGCATAGCTCACTATTTTTGCAGCTGATAGTAGTAACAGATCTCCTTCTGAGGACGTTGCCTGGCTTTCTGTGTTTCACGGTCAATTTGCATGTAACTAAAGAAATGTTACCCAGCTATCACTGATAAGTTGCAGAAGAGATATATCAAAAAACTATAGCTATCCTCGAGGAGAAACAGATGTAAATCAGTTAAAATGTTTATCCGGAAACTGACAGTTTATCACCTAAGTGATGATCCCTTTACATTTCTACTCTCACTGAGATGCATAAACAATTCTAGATGACACAATGAAAAGCTGATGTGTTCCCACACTGGAATTTTTAACCTAATTGAAATTGTGGTTCTGATATGTCCTGTATTGGAGATTAGTGCTGGTAAACCCCAAAACTTGGTGCTAAGGTATTCATAGAATTAGAATTTATTTAAATGGCAAAGCCATGTCATTCTACTTAAAAACAAAGAGACAACTAACTCTCTCCATTTACCCTACCAGCCCATCACAAGTCTTTGCTTCTAGGTAAGACACCCAAGTCACACTTCCTATTTGCCAGGAACCTACTTTGAGTTTTTATTAAGAAGCTCACTGTGAGTCTGGTTTGGTTTAGAAACCTCTGTCAAGCTGTAAAACTATTTACTTTCAATTCATCCCTTTATTTGGTCATTCATTCAAGAAATCGATTGAATGTTCACCCTGATTAATACAGATGCACAGGGCTAGATCACCTGAATGTTGATTTTGAATCACTTTCTAATGTGAGATTAATCCTGATATTAGCAGACTGTTCTGCCCTCTTGAATCCTTTCTCTACATCGTAGATTTCTTTTAAACACATAAGCAGATCAAATCAACACCATCTTGTACTACTTTCTTGCTGAGTCAATTTCATCCTCTCATGCTGCCTCCACCCAACTCTTCAAAGCCCATATTTCTCTGACCTGCCTGTAGACCTTCCGGCTGTTTTCTTATCTGTGATCATTAATTCCTTTGGTTTTCTTATTAGAGGCCTGGTCTCTTTCTTCATAGACCAATTGTCTTGGTTACTTTTCTCTCTTTGTTGAGACAAAATACTTGACGCCCAACATGAAGGAAGGAAAGGTTTATTTCTTACAGATTTTGGAGTTCTCAGTCTATACTCAGCTGGTTCCAAGGCAGGTTGGTGTGGATAAGGGGCAGCCATTTATGGTGGCTGCAAACAGAAAGAGTGAACTGGGCAAAAGAAGAAAACACGCCTTCTTCCCTCTCGGCTATTGTATGCTGGCTACGCCCCTGGGTGGGTGCAGCACTCACACCACCAATCCCAGGACTAGACAATGAACTAATCCAAAAACTAGATTCAGCTGCCTCCATGACTGCATGAGGATTGGGGGGCCACCCAGACACAACCCAAAACTCTAATCTAAGAAACTTAGCAATCAAAGCTAGTCTATCCAACTCTGCAAGTCAATCAATATGGCACAATAGTAATTCTGTCGCTGTCTGTCTCTGTCTCTGTCTCTATCTGTCTGTCTCTCTGTCTCTGTGTGTCTGTCTGTCTCTCTCTCTCTCTCACACATACACACACACACACCTCCTCCCATCTATTATCTGTCTGCCACCTATTTATCATCTATTGTATACCCCCCAAAAAATCCAAACAAAATGTCACAAGAAACTATTTCTTCTCTCTTCATGAGCATTTTTAACATGGCTATGTTTCTTTCCTGGTCTTTTGTCTCTCCCTTCCCCCTTGTTTTTACACTGACTTTCTCTTCATCATTTTTCACTAAAAATTCAGGGGCAGTAGGTTAAAAAAAAAAAGACAAAAACTTTCATTGTCTTAATCAAAACTACCCAAGGTAGTTCTCCTGAACAGCCACCTCAAACTTAGTTCAAGGTCTCCTTTTTCATTCCAAAAGATTTAATTTAAACTTGAAAATGATCGTTTATGACTTCATGGAATGCAAATTTCTCCCGTTTCTGCTTGTAGAGGAAGAGCTTCGCACTCCCTTCTTCACAGGCAAAGTTGACATATTTCTATTACAGGATTAGTCCTGCATTCCTAATCATTCTCACTCACTGGATATAGGATCTGTAGTGGATTTTCAGACTTTTAAAATTACATTCTGATGGGGAAAGAAGCATTATGGTTCTTACTGCAAGTAAGATGCCGTTACATAAAATCAGCTTAAAAGTATGAAATGCCTCAACTACCAGTTCTGACCACAGAGTGTTTCAAGGCTTCACCACTAATCACAGCATTTCTTTTATGAATGAAAGCAAAGAGTGTCATTGCTACATGTGCATGAGTTAGGAGAGCAAATGCTTCTCCAAGTTGTAAATTTACAAGAACATGTGAAGTGGCTGAGACAGGCGGGGTGAGCTGGAACAGCCGGTCTGTGGCATGTGCAGCACCTCCCCAGCGTTCCCGGCCCTCTCCTTGGCTTGGGGTTAGTAGTGATAATGACTGATTTCCACATTTATAAATGTATGAAACTTGTCCTTCATCACAACAACCACAATTCTCTTTCAAAAGTCAAAGGATCTACAGTCATTTCTACATGATCTGATGGCCTGATGCTTAACCCCACTTGAAAAGGAGAGCACGTCCAATTATTAGGTCTCCTACAAGTGGTAAAATGGAAAATTCTCAAGCATCATGAGGATGGAAAGTGGAAAGGGTGGGCTTCACATGTATGAAGTTTTAAGCATCATTCGCACAATAAGCTTTTACGTACTTCCTACTTCCTGTCATAGCATCGACAGGCAGCCAGCGAACACAACCATATAGAGCTGTCGCTGTCCCACATAAGCTACCAGAGGTATTAATAAAGCATTCATCTGGCTTGGTCACCAAGCCCATATCCAGACCTCTGATCCCTGATTACTTATTTTTGCTCTCATGGCCATAGAGAATTTTGAAGCTTCAGACTAATAGGAACCATCTGATTGATGAAAAGTTAAAATGAGTAGTCAGGGAGAATCTCTGCTGCAAATTATCTTAAGTGTCTCCAACCAATGGAGCATCACAACCCCCTGATCAGTGGCCTTTGTTAACAAGCTCGCCCTTCGCATGTCCATGTCTTTCTGTGCAGACCAACTTGTTTCTAATCAGGGAGTATTGATCTTCCTCACAGATTTGTTTGTTAAATTGACATCTACCACATTCAGACACCAAAAATAATATCCACCACTTCACTATACCATCTTAATTGAATGTCAAATTCAAAGAATGCCATTTTCAGCAGCCATAAAATCTCCCACAATAACAGTTGGTGAACAATTCCTCCCTGTATTAACATCTTCCTGTTTCCTGGACATGGTTTATGCCTTCTGCTTCTGACTCGTTTATTTTGTGGTGTAATGCAAACCTCACTCAAGCTACCATAGTTCATTTCATGTAAAGTACAGGGAAGTCACTAATAACATTAAGGGAAAACAACACTTTGTATTGGTACTCTATGTGAAACTGTGGCATGTATCTTGATCACTTTAAAATTTCTGCCTGAGAAAAGATTAAATTCTGTAGGAATATCATAAGATGTATCACCTAGAGCTCTGTAACTGCAAACCAGTAATCATGAAATTGGAGCTGTCTGGGTTAATGCAAATTGAATCAATAGAGACTTAATTTCTTATCTTTTTCTATATAAGACCATGTAGAAAGAAGGTATGTTATTCTGGAGTCCTTTTCAAAGCAGAGCCTATGACTTATTTTTTCATTTGTCATAGTTGATTTACAAATGTTGTTAAAAATTAAACATGCATAGAGGTACAAAATAGCAGAAACATAAATTTGATTGTAGTTATACAATGCAAAGACTCTTCCAAAAAATTCATGTCCAAGAATTAATTTTTTAAAAAAGAAATGATAACCCCTGTTAATAGTAGCACAGTATGTAATAACTAAATCTTGGAAGCAAGATTCCCATCCCACATTCCCATCAATGAATGGCTAAAATAGATTTTTTAATTGATGGAGTCCTACTCAGACATAAAGAAGGATAAACTCAAGATGTTTATAGCTATATGGGCGGACCTTGAGACCATACTGTTAAGTGAAATAAATCAGACATACATGTGGAAATACTGTATTATCTCTCTGGTGTGAGATATTGAAAGTATAAATAAGAACTAAAATACATAATAGATACTGTGAAATAACTAAAATATATAATAGATACTGTATAATAGATACTGTTAAAGAGATTGTTGAAAAGGAAAGTGGAATGGGTGGGTGGGGAGGAAGGAAAAACAAAAAGAAAAAAACAGGAAAAAAAGGATAAAATGGGGGGAAAAGAGGAATTAAGATACAGGTACAAGTTTCCTATGATGAATGTTTATCCACTTATAACCAATAAGCTTAATAAAAATCATCTTTCTACCTTTGAGCATTGAGATACAGAGATGAAATTTTAGATATATAAAAGCAGGGGTGATAAAGTGGCAGAGTCCTCATAGTACATCGTAAGGCCTCTTCTACTGCATTTTGTCCAGGACCAGAATCTACACTGGATCTTCAAGCTATATGGCACCACCGTCAGGCGGGGAGGTCACTCCTTTACCGCTATCTTCTGTACCCGTCTCATTACCCCTTTTCAAACCAAGAGTGGCTTGAGGGTCACGTCCAGATGCAAAGGTCTTATTTCTGATCTTCCAGATAGCAACTGGGAAAGTGGTAAGTTCATCACACTTTGTCTTTTAATTTTTCTTATCTTTTTCCATTCTTTAGATTAAAAATTCCACTCGATTTTTTAATTTATTGGTTTATTTCACGTACCCAAAACCAGATATTTCAGTTACACTTTTATGCAAGTGATTTTAAGTAGGTCATCATTTGTAAAAATTCTCTAACCAATTAAGACATAACACAAGTTTACATTGGTACAATTAGCACAATGTGTGATACTATTGTGTCAGGTTTCTTTGCTTTCCTCCAAAAAAGAAACACAAAGCAAGCCCTTTCAAGGCCTCCCTATAGAGAAAGAGAATGAAAACAGTGTTGTATTTCTTGAACTTGTAACTGTCAAGTAACGAATGCTGAAAAATACCTATAAAAATATTATAAATATTATAAATGTTATAAGTTGTAGTGCAACCTTACCAGTTGGGAAAAAGATGCCAGAAATTTCATAAAATGCCCTCTTGTTCGTGCCCCTCATCTCACCACGCCCTGTGAAAGTCACCACAGAGAAACTGTAACTTCCCTCCTTCCTTCTCACCAGGAGGCCCCGCTGCTGGGGTTGCTGAAGCTGAACACAGGTGCAGGGCTGTGGCGTGGCCTGGGCAGGCTGAACTGAGAACAAGGAGACGCCTTAGCGGGCAAGACAGGCCACCTGGAGACTTTCTGGGTAGTTTTCCTTAATTAGCACCATCTGTTGCTCTGAGGGGTCCTTGAACCCCTCCCAAGGTCCTGCTCAGTTTTCCTGCATTTTCCACTGGACTCCTTGATCAATCTGATTCAATGCGGGCTGCCCAGAGTCCATCATCTGACCACCAGCTAGCTGAGTTAGGAGCTCAGCCGAGGGTCTCACTCCTGCAGCCCTAAAGATCATGCTGCGTGTCTCATTCCTTTGGGTCTTGGCTGTGCACCCATTTGGGGGATTGGAGATCTAGGCACAGACCCCAACACCCCAACTCAGCTCTCAAAGATGCAAGGCTCGAGGTGGGGCCACAGCCTCCTTGGTCACAAGCCACATGTCCACTGAAGCTGTGGACAGAGCTGTGCTCAACATTCCTTGCTCAAACTTAGGGTCTCAGATTACTGAAGATTTAATACAATAAGAATTTTACAGGAAATTGTGATTTTAAACTTCAGAGCAGTTTTTATCTTTAAGAAAGTTTGTAATATCTTCAAAGAATAATATTTTATTTTCCCATTCTCCTTCCTTAATGCATTGGCTATGATACAAGCCCTTCCTAAGTAAGTAGTATGATGAAACAGCTTTTCACTATGAATAATAATCATGTGTGGAGACCGGAGAGGCTGAATATAAAAGGTTTAGTTCAGAAACCGCTCCAGTGGCCGGTGTGATGTCATGACATCCTGCCCCAGGATAATGAGGGAGATGGGACAAAAGGAAAGACGTGTAGTTTGGTAACTCTAACCTTATTAAATCCAGTAATGGACTTGTGATCAATAATGAATAATGTGATGGAGCTGGGAAGGACGGCACATACCTGACATCCCAGCACTCTGGAGACTGTGGCTGGAGGACCAGAAGATCAAAGCCCAGCCTAGAAACTTAGTGAAGTAGGGATCCCGTCTCAAACAAAACAAACAAACAAACAAACAAACGAGCTCAGGAGATAGCTCAATGCAAAGGTTCTGGGTTCAGTCCCACAGCAAAAGACAAAAAGAGTGTGATAGTAGGAAACAGCAACATACAAACAGCAAAGCCTCTAGTTTCAGGCCTGTGATAAAAAATGGTCAATATTTTTAAGAGGCATTCAAATCTGTTACAGATTTTAAACTGAAGAAAGTTGAAAGAAAATAATTATATGTCTTTGTTTATCCAGCATGCTATGATTGTGCCTTAAAGAGAAATTAGCAAATAATACAATTGTTTACTGTTTTCTACTAAACTCAGGTGCACATAAAATGTTTTATCACCGTTTCTCTGATGCTTTTCCAGTTAGTGAAGCAGCTTCAAACTTACTGTATTATTAATGTTGTGAGAGGTAGTAATAGAAATAACTTTTTCATAGATGAGGCACTTTCAATTATTATTTCCAACAGTAATCTTTATAGGATTCCTAATTAGGCCTTACTGACTATAGTCCAACCCAACAGACGCAATCACCAGCAATTCACCACTCGCACACAGCCTAGACACACAAGACAACCACCTGTATCAGCAACTCTCAGGCCATTTTCTGTGGAGAGTCCTTGCAAAGTAAACTGACTTAAATGACACAAGCACCAGACCCATTCACTTGGTTGTACAGTCCTCCAGAAAATACTGGCCATCTTGTTAATAATTAAAAACAACAGCTGCTAATGTCTTGGAACAAGATAGCTAATTTACATACCCCGGGCTCTGGCAAGGGCTCTCCATCCAGTATGCTCTGCCAAACCCAGGGAGGATTCTGTTTTCTCCAAGGCAGGTAGAGGGCAGAAAGGCAGCTACAGCTGAAACAGGAATATTAATAAAGTTGTAAATGAGTGCATAATTGAACCATATCAATTATTTATCTAATTATGAGATTATTAGCCATCCAAAATTACTCACCAAGCAACTCCAGAGTCTGTGGAGTGCTAACATACAAAACCTTGTCTGAAATCATTAGGCCTGCAAAACTCCATCTGACAAAGCTGCTTCAACTTTAATTAGCCCTAGGAGCTAAGTGATGAATTGAAAAATAGGTATAGGGTAAAATATTCTATGTATAGAATGCTGTATCTTTGAAGGTTGGAGAGAAGAGAAAGTACAGTGATTTCAGCTAAATGGTTCTTATCTTGTGAGGTTATTTCCTCGAGGAAACTGTGAGTATTCCACGGAGCCAACTGCCTCCCTGAGACTGCATCTATTTCATGGAGCAATTTGGAACTCAGTCTAGTAGTGTACCATAAAAGTGAGATTCTCCACCCAGGACGAGCCTCCACAATTGGCATAATACCTACATAGAGTCTATAAAGTTTTTATTTACTGTGGTGACTGAGGAAAAATTCACTAAAGATATTCATTTCCTGGTTTCTGAAACTTATGAATTTGTTACTCATAAATGGAAGGAGGTACACTGCAGATGTGATCAGTTGAGGAACTTAAGAAGAACGTGTCGCCCTGTTTTATCCAGGTGAACATAATGTAATAAAAGTCACTTTGTAAGACAGAGGCCAAAGGGTCAGTCTGAGATGTGACAACCAAAAGCACAAGCCAATGAGGAGGTGGTGAGAAGGGGGGAGAGACTGACTGAAAGGTGACCTGTGAAGGCAGAAGCAGGGATCACAGGTAAAAGCCAGGAGACCCATTCAGGTTTGTGACTTCAAGAACGTTCGTGTTGTGTAAGCCACTATATTAACGGTAATTGCCACAGTAGCACTAGGGAACAAAGACACTCCCTGCCCCTCCACAGAACGCATTCATCAGTTGCTTAAAGTTTCACATTTCTGTGCCAAACTCCTAGAGATGATCATGTCATTACATAGCACGATAGCTGTAATATTTTTCCCCTTCTCACTTAAGAGAAAGGCATTTCCTTAAATAAATTCACAAGTAGAGTTTTACAACTGCCCTCATGTAAACACAATGACTTAATCTAACTATGATATATAAAGATAAATTGGCATATGAGCTACCCTCCTAAATTCACTGGAATATAAAATACAGCACAAAGGGAAATAAAACTACTGGTATAGAAATGTTCCATCCCCCTCAATGATGAGAAATTCCGACAAGGCATTACTGTTTAGGACATACAGAAATTTATGGTAAATAATGTAGACCCTAAAACATCTGAATAGCAAGTCTGTCTAGGGAGAGGGAATGAAATCTCCAGAAGAACACTGGACAGTCTGGACCAGGGTGGCAGGGGCTGGAGGTGTTAAAGGATTAAGGATTAATCGGTTGAAGTGTAGTCTTGAGCTTTCCTCTGAAGCACTTCTCTTGTAGGCTCTCTGCCACTTCCTACTGACTGGATCACAAATGTATGCTGGGCCTCCAGGCAGCACTTCACAAATGTTCAAATGTGGAAGTTGCTTCTTTTTTGGTATTTTTCCTCTTACAATGTTCCCCTTTTTCAAAGCAAGAGCATTTCGAGGGTCATATCTAGAGGCATAGTACTCCTTCGTGATACTTTTAAACTGCAATTAAGAAAGTGATGGATTCTTCATACTTGAGTGACTGAGGACTTAGGCCAAGCTTATCCTTGGCATTAAGAGCATCCTAGGGGGAGAAGGATCACCATGGTAGTTGCTACACAAGGGAATTTGGAGAAGTTAAAGATGTGAGTCATTTTCACTTGTAAGAGCAAGCCTAATCTTCTGTTTCTGATTCCTCCAGAACTTCCTCTTTGAGAGAAATAAGTGACTCTGGTCTTACGCTGGACTGTATCCTTCTCAACATCTGGGAAGGTGCTTGGGAGTGGAGAAAACTGTGTTTGTTTGTGTCTTTTTTCATTTGGTCAGTGCTTCCTCTACAGCAGCTCTGCGTGGTTACTTGGACTTCAGGAACAGCTGAAGCACCATTAATACAACACCCTGTTTTTCTAATATGCTGCTTTTGAATATTTAGGTATTACAGAAGATTTCTTAAACACAATGAAAAAAGTGAAAAAAAAGGAATAAAATCAAATGCTAGGGATCCTGATATTAAACTTTACAGGCTAGCCAGAGAAGGATTCTCTCGCTGGCCCATCTTTGACTTCACCACACCATCCATGGCTGCTACTTTCTGCCAAGGCTGTTTCCCCCAGTCCCAGCTTAGGGTTCTTGCCTGTTTGGATCTTCCAGGGGACATTCTATTTCCTATCACTCTGCTGCTCAAAGGTACTTACCCTCCCTTGTTCAAATCTCTCCCACCAAGATAGACTGGACCATGTAGAAAAATGCCCATTAAACTGTTTTCCAAACAAAAGAGCAATGTGCCTCTGTGAATCCCCACTTCTTGTGAGGCCACAGGTGCAAACAGCAGGTGGCTTCTGAAATAGTGACTTAGTCTCCCGGGCACACGAGGAAGCAATCTCTTTAGCCCCGTGGTGGAGCGCCAGCCACACAGCTTCCAGCTGTAACTTATTTCCTTCTCCCAGTTATCACCTGGAATTCATATTTATCAAAAAATAAAAAAGCTACGGTTAGGTTTGGGATTTAAAAAGTTGTAACAAGAACTCACACAGCTTCTGACAGAGCCAGTACTGAATCCCAATCTTCCACAGACAGTCCTATCTGAGAAAAAAAAATGCCACACATATGGAAACATTACACAGTGAAAAAGAAAGCAACTGATATGAAGGAAATGTGCAAATTCCAGCCTCTGCAAAGAATTAAAGAAAAATACCTGCAAAATTATTCTATCAGAGACTGCTGAGAAATGAATTCCTATTTGCAAAGACATTTGAGAGGATATCATATCTATGTTATGTCATTTGCAGGAGATTGCAGTAAATGGGTACAGATACGGGGAACGGGGGAACAGAGACTGCAAAGAACTGGAGGGCTCGATGTGTTAAAATGTATTTCTCCTCTCATAGTAGTAGAAGATGGAAGTTAAATCCCACTGTTTGAGTTAAAAGCACTATTCCATCTTTAGTTGACAAGTGATAGGGCTGCGTATTGAACAAAACAGACTCAGTCCAGGAATTCAATGACCACGGAGTGAACAGTAGAGAACAGCATAGAAGCAGGTAGACACAGTCCCCGGCGTCCCTGGGGCATTGAGTGTGTGCATTGTAGGCGACCCCAAGAGTCAGAACTGGCTGCCCAGGATGGCTCAAAACTAAACTAATAACTCCTTTGTTCTTCACAAACAAACAATGTACTTAGTCACAACTTACAGTATCTTTGTCTCTCCTTGTAGTTCACTATTCTTTGTTATATTTTTCACACTTGACTGAGGTCTATAGATTTGATAGAAATCTCTGGGTATTAGGAGAAAAGTGAGTCTGAGATCCGATATCAACAAAGAGAGCAAACGGAGGAGACCAAAACTGATCGCAAAGCAGAATAGTCTTGGGATATTTTTAAAAGAAAAAAATTATCTTGCATAGCTCAGGATTCCTCAAAAGCACTAATGAGAGTTCATCTTCCTAAAGAAACACATTCTCTAAAAGGTTCAACATCACTGTCAGATCTCTAACTACACATAGAGGAGAATGTTTTTGGTGTCTTTCTTTTGGTAAGGATAATGAGGCACTGTCCCTCAATGCCTGGGCTGTATCTTTGCCCTATTGCTGGCTACTCTTGAACTGGGTTTTGGCATTGCTAACATAAGTAACCACTGAGACTCCTATACCACTGTCTTCTGCAGCAAAATGTCACCCTCAGTGCATAGATTACAGAGACCGAGACTACAGGGTAAGCTATACTTTCATTATATTTCTGATATTTAGTCCTCCACTATACTGCTTACCGGTTCTATGGAAATACGGGGCGCTTCCTCTCTCTCTCTCCCTCCCTCCCTCTTCCTCCTCCTTGGTTGCTCTTGCTGTCTTCCACAGCCATGAATGGCTGTCCCTCTGCCATGTGCAGCCCTAGTTTGGAGCCAGCTGACTGTGAACTGAAACCTCTACACACTGTGAGCTAAATAAACCTTTCCTCCTCTAATGCTGGGTGTCAGGGTTTTCATCTCAGCAACAAGTAAAGTAACTAAGACAACAAGGAAATTGAAATGTATGAAGAGATATTCTAAAATAAATGTGCATCATATACATGACTAACCCTTTAGTTTAAAGAGAGAGGGACGTTTGTGGGAATCAGCTGCAAAACTGACACCCTTCAGATGAGTGTTTCTGGTGAGTAATCTGCAGTTGCTACCTTCTCTCCTATCCTGAGATCTGCTACCTTCCCAGAGAGTGCTTTTCTTGTCCACACCATAATAACGTAAATTGCTCTTTCTTCGTCCAATTCCTAGTAACTTGTCTTAGCGAGGTTCTCTGACATTGCAATCTATCAGCTCCTTCCTCCAGGAGCAAACCTGTGCACATGTTTAATTATATAGACTTTCAAAACAATAAGTATCTCATTCTAGAAGAGTGTCACAATCTAAACTGGAGGGGCAAGAGTGACTGGACTGTCAGCTAAGACAAATGTTAACACCCAGTACCTCAGCAGACTCTGAAGTCTCATGGACATGTGCTTTTGCTCATTTTGATCGCCCAAATGATGACTATTAAATCAAATACATACACCCCTTTTACAAATCCACATAGAGGAGGATAAACTTTTCCTTAGCTGCTACCTCGTCCAGGTGCCAAAGCACAGTGCAGAAATAGAATTCGCAGGTGCACTTTTGCGTGCACGCATCCTTTGTAGGTGAAATTCCGTGTGGATGGACACTGCTTGTGCAATCCGTGAGGAACAGGTCTGCTCTCCTTCCCCTCATGCTGCTTGCACATGCCACACCATATGAGTGTGACCTGTTGCAAAGTTATCTTTGTTCCCTCTGCTGCTCTTCTCCAATAATAAACCCTTGGTAGAAGTTTTAAAATGCAAAAATTTTGCTCTTTTCCAATTGTCTTTTAAGGGAATTCAAAATTTTGGTTATGGCTTTCTATAAAATTGCCATGATGTGCCAATACAAAAATGTTTGAGCTTTCCTATTCTTCTGGATAGAAAGATAAATACGTACCCTCTGCCCATCCCATGATCTATTTGCAAATTCAAGGGGAAGACGAAATTTTAAGACAGGGAAGAATGCTTAGAATTTTGGGGTAAACAAAAGGCCATGAGATTCCTAAGTATGTGCACATATATCCTTTCCAGTAGAATGTTATACAGGTTAAAGGGACTACTAATTTCAGCCTTAATGTCATGAGTTAATATATAACGATCCTAAAAAGACCATTAACTAACACTATATAATACAACCTTCTTGGAAGCAAGAGTTACTCTAAGAGAGAAAGACAGGAAAAAAAGAATATTATTAAAAGTCATGCTTAACAGGTCCAACTCTATTTGTCCATGCATCAAAAACTTCAATTATCTTAGGCCACGAAGAAGCTGCTAAGTGTTCCTCTCTCGTAGACTTCTTCTCAGAGAGAAGCCCATTAGTAGGGAAAAAAGAGACGAATATTTATCAATTCACCATTCTATTAAATTAAATTTAGCTTAATATTACACTCTCAAAGAGTTAGTTGCCCTTTAACTTTACTGTAAACCTCTAGGTTATAATCCTGATTAACATTATAGCATTCTCTTTCTGTTAACCCTTTAGCAATGTCTTATCAAATTAATTCGACACATTTTTTATCTTGTAAAGAAAAGGAAATATATATAGCAGTAAATGCCTAAACTACAAGGTCCAGAATTGAAGAACAGAACCATGTGGGCTCCATGTGAAAGGCTGATTGGGGATTTGGTGGAGGAACCATTCAGTTACAGTCTGAAGATAAAAAGAGGAATGGAAGAAAATTAAAAGCTAACTGGTCAGGGAGAAGTGTGCAAATAGGCCTGTGAGTTGGAAATAGCCTTATTAATTTCAGGAAAACCTTGTATCCAGTATCCTGAACAAAGAACACTCATGTTACAGTGTTACTATAGAATGTTACTGTACTGTAACATGAATGTCATATACTGTAGAATGACTGAGGAAGAGAAAAGAGGAAAACAAGACCAAATCCAAATCCAGAGCTTGGAAAGGAGTGTGTGTGTGTGTGTGTGTGTGTGTCTGTGTGTGTGTGGTGTGCATTTGTGTGTGCATATGTGCTTGTGCCCATGCCCACATTTATTCCTGCACAGGCATTGAAGCTTGATGCTATCTGGAATGTATATACAATACCTATCACTAGAAATCTGTTTACAGTTTTCTTTTTCTAACACAACATCTTTTTGCAAAAAAACAGGCTTCCTGCATTATTTATATTCAGCAGACTTGCATAATAAGGTGTAGCTACATTTCCATTACATTGCATTCGTTTCTGTAAAGGTTCTCAATAGCAGAACTGATAGGAAAACTAATGAATCTTGTGCGAGGAGGCGGCTTGCTGAGGAATTAGGCTGCGTGCCGTTTTCACATACCACTGCACTACTTTTATTGCCCACTGTTATTTCATAACCTTCAGTTTAAAGAATAAGCATCCATGCCCTTATTTAATATTTCCTATCTTCTGAATGATCCTGAGGATTTTTTTCATCTGTAAGACACTTCACAGACTAACAGAAAAACAATTTATACAGCTGAATCCATTCTTTTAAGTTTCCCTGAAATTTGTCCCACGAAGAATGTGTTTTTGAACCACATGTCTGTATCTATATTTGTATATGCACAATAGAAGAGGGTGTCTGCATTAGACTTTATTTTTATTTGAAAGAAAAAATGATAACAAAATAATGGTAAGATTGTAGCAGAGTAACAATGTAGATTGTTATCTTCAAAGTAGTTGCTCACATTACAAAACATAGCAAGATATAAGCATGAAAAGATAGAGGCATAAAAAAACTGATCAAACAACATAGGCACAAAGCTTTCTTTTCAATAATCTAATAGCAATTAGTAGTATAACTGTCTTCACTATTTTGAATATATTTATTTTCCGTTTCTCTTCACCAAGCTAATCTCCCTCAGTTACTTCCTTAGCATTCATTTCAGCAGATGCACCACAAAAGTGTAAGAATGGTAAAGAAGTAATGGTAAAGAAGCAGAACATTATTTTACTTGTATTGAGGTTATTAAATTATTAAAATATAAGATCTGGGGTGAGGGGTATAGCTCAGTGGCACAGCACCTGCCTGGCAAGCACAAGGTCTTGATTTCGATTCCTGGCACAAAAAAATAATAATATATGTGGAACATATATTAATATCACTAAACCATACAATAGGAAACAAACTCTGAACATTGTGTTACTTTTCTCATGGCTGAGACAAAATACCTAACACTCAAAGATGAAGGTGGACAGGTTTATTGTGGCTCCCAGTGTGTAGAGGTTTCCATTCATAGTTGGCTGACTCCAAGGCAGAGTGGCCTGACAGAGGGGCATTGCAAAGTAGAAACAGTTCATGGTGGGCAGAAGGCAGCAGGCAGCAAGCAGCAAAGTGAGGAAGCAGCAAGTGATGAACGGCAGCAACTGCAGCCCTCTTTCTGCCCATTGCATCTTATCCAGCCTGCCTTCCCTTATGTTGGGCAGTGCTCACACCCAAGGGGCAGCACCTTTAGTTCTAGCATGGCACCATGAATCCATCCCAGAATGATATCTTTAATCCCACATCATCACATACTCCAAATGCAGCCACCTCCGAGAAGCCTGCACTAGGAGACATTGTGGGAGGAGTGTCTACTAAACACTACCAGCTGTGCTAGAAATGGCTCAATTGCAAAGAACATTTCCTTTGTAACTTCATACTGTTTCCAAAACCCCTTCAAATAAATATGAAATCTAAACAGAGCTGCACATTTTCCCATGGTCACAGAAATTCAAGACAAACCCTGTCATCCTCAGCTCCTCCAAGAGGACAGAGACACTACCGAGGCCTTTCCACACAGGAATGCCAGTTCCCAGAAAGGAGAGCAGAGTCCAGAACGACCAGCTTCTAGTGTGAGCTACACAGTTCACATCAACCTAGAGGCCAACATGGACAGGCTCAGTGCCTCTTTCTAATATGGTTCACTGGACATAAGCCCAATGCAACTATAATCTGCTTTTCAAACACAATTGTACTGCAGTCCCATGGTCATCCAGTCACTGTTCTTGTTTAAACATAACATCTGCCTATAAGCACTTTTAGTGTTTACACCAAACTGTTTGCTTGTGTTGAGCTCATACAAGCTTATCAAATATTCAATCATTTGAATCTTACTAGTCACAGTATTACTGTTTTATTTTTGGAAAATGACAGAGGTTCCTCCCAGATGTGAAAAATGATGCTTTTCCTCTCTTGAATAATGAGAAGCCAGATTTGGAAATATTATCTTCCTGTTGGCTTTTTCCCCGACAATCCTAGGTTCATAAAAGAAGTAAATAAACCCTTCTGTAGTGTGAGTCTGTGCAGTGTCAGTAAGGTTCAACTATGGTAAATAATATGCAGATGTACAGTATTTGCACTTTTCCCCACGTACTGGGGCCAAATGCCAGTGGCCCTGCCCTAAATCAGTCAAATGAGGAAGGGCTGTTTCTGGTAACTCTGTCTGTATCTGAAGTGTCCTGTTGTCTTCTCCAGAGGCTCCTGTAAGCTCCAGCTCTCTTACCACTTTTCATAT
The DNA here is from genome assembly GCA_004027295.1 of Dolichotis patagonum. NCBI lineage: Eukaryota > Metazoa > Chordata > Mammalia > Rodentia > Caviidae > Dolichotis > Dolichotis patagonum. Next base: position 60,768 of record PVJX010002599.1, on the reverse strand, counting down.
CACACCAGAGTAACAGGTATTCAGAACCACAGAATTCCAGAACAGTGGATACTAGTTTAATATCTGTTCACCTGAGGAGATTTTGAAATGTAGGCCCTTGCTGAGGAAGAGAAAACACACTTTTAACCTCTTTTGTGTGTAATACTATAATTATAGATTATCTAATTATAGTGTCCAATTATGTATGTAATTATGGTTGGGGGTTTGTGGGCAGGTTAGTTGCTACGAAGAAGTCTTTTTATGAGGTAATATGTGCTTACCTAGTCACAGAATTGTTGACTCCTAACAGTTGAATAATTCACTTCGCGTGTGTCTTTGAGCTGCTTCAGTGAATGTAATACCCTCTGAGTATTTCTCATGGTGTTAGAGCTGAGAAAGTCTCGACAGGATGTGAGCAGGTCCAAGGTCTTTGAGGGTACATCTTCCTGGTTTGCAGGTAGCCATTGTGCCCCATGGTACAGTACAAGTAACAAGAAGAAAGCTGTCTCAGGTTCTCTTCTTTTAGGACTCTAATCCCAATCATGAGGGCTCCACTCTTCACATTTAATTACTTCCCAAAAGTACCACTTCCAACCCATTACACTAGGGATCAGTTTTCAGTATATGAATTTGGGAGATACACATTCAATTCACAGCAATAAGAAACAGCCAAACTCTTTTTCAAAGTATTCCATCACTTTGTAATCCTACCACTAATGTATGAAGGTTCAAATTACATCATAGAGACCCTGATCACTAAGTACTTGGTATGGTCAGTAGCTTTACAAATTTAGCTGTTCTAAACAGAAGTATGGTGGTATTTTTCATTGTGATTTTCATGGTCTTAGGTTACATTTCCTTTATGACCAAAGCTTTCAGCACAATTGAATATGTTTATTTGCAGCTTGTATATCTTCTTTGGGAAATTCCCGTTCAAATAATTTGGTTCTTTTTGAATTAAAGCGGTTTCTTATTATTATTGAAATTAATCCATAGGTCTTCTGCCAGCTGTTTAAAATGGATATTTTCCCTTTTGAACCAAGCTATACTTTTTCATTCATCTAAGAATACTTTACAAAATGTAGAAGTTTTAAATTTTGATTTTAGCATCTGTGTCTAAGTTTAATTCCAATTGTTCCAATACTGTGTGCTGAAAAGATCCCTCTTTCTCCACTAAAATGATTTTGAATTTTCTAAAAATAATTAGGTTTTCATCTGTGTGGATCTATTTCTGAATTCACTACTATATTTTATTGGTTTGTTTATCTACCTTTATGCCAATGCTGTTTTTATAAAAGACTTGAATTTTGACTTTGAACTTCATCAAAGTTGTTTTAAATATTCTAAGATTTTACATTTCCATATGTACTTTATAATCAGCTTTTCATTATCTACAAAGATGTGCTGGGAATATAATATAGTGTCATTGAATGTATGCATCAAATTGGGAGGAATTATCCTTTTAACACTACGTGTCTGTCTCCTCTTGAACATGGTATCGCTGTATTTATTTACACATTCTTTAATTTCTTTTAGCAATTTTTATAGTTTTCAATCAAATGTCATATATCTTATGAGAATTATCACCATATATTTCATCTTTGCTATTTATTGGTCTCTTTCAACTTTCAGTCATTTCAGGCTACTTATATATCTTGCAAACTTGGTAAAACCACATATTAGAAAGTTCTAGTAAGTTTTTGTGTATAATTGAAGTTTGTGCAGACAGTGATTTTGTCTATGAATAAAGACAGCTTGATTGTGTCCTTTCCAAATGAACAACTTTTATTTTATCTTCTTGCACTATTCGAGTGGCTAGTGAAATAAATTCTACAAGTCACAGAAAAACATTTTCTTTCTTGAAATTTGAGAGAAACAATGGTTACCACTGAGTAAAAATTTGCCTATACATTATTCACAAATAATGTCTACTGAGTAGATAAATTTTTGAAGTATCCCTAATTTGCTGAAATTTTTAAAAATGGGAACAAGTATCTCTATTTGAGGTAATCATATGTTTCTTTTTTTAGCTTGTCGTTATATTGAACTACATTGATAAATCTCCATGTGCTAACCCAATATTACTTTCCTGAGATAAATCTTAAAAATGATCATGATCTGTTGCATTTTTATAAGTTGTCATAAATGAGTTAAGAAACTGTTTTTTATCTGCATGTGTGATCACTATTATGCTCAAGTGCTTTTGTTGTTTTTTTTAATGTTTTTATTTTGTTTTGAAATCACAGTCAATTCTGATCTTATACCCTGAGTATTCTCATCTCTCCCAGTTTTTCTATGTTTCTATGCTTAAATTGATTTCATTTCTTCCTTAATTATTTGTTAGAATTCATAAGTAAAAACATCTGTGCCTATAAATTTTATTGCAGGTAAGTTTTAAATATAGATTCAATTTATGTAACAGATACAAGTCTACTCAGATTACGTATATTATCCTGGAATGAGCTTTAATGCTTTGTGTCTTTTAAGATATTTGTATCATTTTTTTTCATTCTGAGGCTTTATGCATGGTAGGCAAGCACTGTGTCACTGGTCCACATGCTTAGCTCTTTGTAAATTTATTTTGAGACGGGATCCTGCTAAATTTCCCACACTGGCCTCGAATTTGCAATCTGCCTGCCTCAACCTTCCAGGTAGCTGGAATTCTAGGCCTGAGCCATAATTCCTGAGTGTTCAAAACATTTAAGCTATCAAATTATCAATTTACATTTCCTTACATATTCCCATACTGTCCTTACAATACATGTAATATATTACATGTAATATCAACTGTGACATTCTAGTATTGATGTTGTATTTTCTTTTTTTCTTATTTGCTTGCCTAGAGTTTTATCTATTTATTGACCTTGAAGAATATGTCTTTGATTTTTTTTTTTCATTTTTCTTATTTTATCCCCCTTTTTTGGTTGAATTCAGCTTTGGTATTTGTGCTTTCTCTTATTTTCTTCCTTAGGTTTGTTTTTGTATTCTTGCTTTAGCAAGGTCATTGGGAGAAGCTGAGGCCACTAATACAGGAATCTTCTTTTCTTTTCATGTAGGCATTTTGGGCTGTAGTTTCTGAATTCCTTTAACGGCACCTCACAATTCTTAATATTCTGTGTTTTTATCTTCCATTATGAGTTCTAAGTTCTTACTCCTTCTTTGGCCCTTAGATTATGTCTACATATTTTATATGATTTTTGTATAACTGGGAATTTTCTAGAACGTTTGCTGTCACTCATTTCTAATCTAATTCCATCAAGCTATGAGAACATACTGTATGAGACTTGCATTCTTCTAATTTTATTGAGGCATTTTTGTAATCTGGAAAATGGTTTACCTTGGCAAATGTTCCATGTGCCCCTGAGAAGAAGTCGTATTCTTTTGTTGGTGGAGTGTTTCACAAATGTTAATACATAAGCCAGTTTGTAGCGTTACCTAAATCTTGTGTACCCTTGACTTAGTTTCTTCTTGTTCTACCAATGAAGGAAAGATGAGTATTACATCCTTCTATAATTTAGTGCTGTCTATTTCTCCTTGCAGTTGCATCATTTGTAGCTTCATGAATTTTGCACTCGGTTACTGGGCACTGAAGCTCTTAAGACTGCGCTGTCCTTTGAACTAATTCCTCTATCAGCCAGAAATGATCTTACTCCAGATACTGTTTACCCTGCATTCTCCTTCTTCAGGAGTTCACTTAATCACTTCACTTTTCTGTGATGACTGTTAATAAAGTATATTTTCATATCCTCTTTTGCCAATTTGTATATATATATAAATATATATAAAAATATATATATATTTAAAATATTTTATTTGTATGGAGCACTTGAGTCTCACATTGTCTGAATTAAAAATAACATTTTTTTGCCTTTCCTTGGGGTTTTTAGATCACTTATGGGTCATGTGATAATTGATACAGTTATGTTTAAGTCTGTCACCCTGCTTTGTTTCCAATTTGTCTCATCATTTTTCTCCATCTTTTTTTGTTATACCTTCTTTTGTATTAATGTATTTTTGTGATTCCATTCAATATCTTTTTCTGATTTATTGGCTAGGATTGGCTTTGCTGTTTTAGTGATTGATTCAGAGTTTAAAGTATAGATCGCTAATTTACTACAGTTTGCGCTTACTGACAGGTCACTTTACCGAAGAGAATATTGCAACACTATGGCTTCACTTTTATATCTTCTGGGCTTTATGCTGGTGTTGTCACATTTCCTTACATATTCACATGCTATAAATATACAAAACATTGTTATTATGTTTTCAGAATTGGGGATACACACACACATGAACACACAGACACATACTCTTTATCAAGTCCTTGTCCAACAACCTTTCTCCCTTGCTGAAAATCTGTATTTCCATCTGGTGTCATTGTCTTGCTCTTTTAGGGTTATCTTAACTTTTCTTCTGCACATCTACTGATGATGAATTTTTATTCATTTTATTTATGAAGTCTTTATTTCAAGTTTGTTTCTGACAGATATTTTAGAAATGTAACTGCAGTGAATATTGACACACATGTATATAAATGTTGCATTGTTTCTTTGGTGTGAGAAACTGAAAGTGTAAATAAGAACCAAAATATATAACAGATATTGTGAAACAGGAAGAGATTGTTCAAAAAGAAAGGGGAATGGGGATGGGAGAAGGAAGGAAAAGGAAAAAAGGAGAAAAAAGGGGTAACATGAAAACAAAGCTTTACAAATGAGGAGGGGAAAAGAGGTTGAAAGGAGACGAGGGGAATAGGAGAAAAAGAAGAATTAGGGTCTATCATGTACAGGTACAAGTTCCCTGAAATGAGTGTGACCATTATGTATAACTAAATTGTACCAGCACAATTAATTTAAAAGTAAAAAAGATTTCTCAGTACTGTCCTCCTCTTGCTCCCTTTTGTTCCATTGAGAAATATCCCGTCATCCAGCTCTTTAGTCTCATGTATGTTAAGTGTTGTCTCCCCGTTCTCTGCATGCCTTTAGGATCGAGTCTGTCTCCTTCTTGATTTGTGATTCCATAATGCTGTATTCATGTGCAGTTTTCTTTGTAGTGCTTGACGTTTACTGAACCTTCTTGGACCTACAGATTTATAGTTTCCATTGAATGTATAAAGTTTGAGCCAATATTTATACAAATTTCTCTGCCCTGTTCCTCACAGACAACAATTACATGCAATCATTTTGTATACATATACCCAGTTAAAGCTGTGACTTATTGATGAGCTTTATATTTTTCAAATTAATTTGAGTTGGCTTTGGATAATTCACATTATTATGTGGTCATTTTTATTCATCTTCAACAATGTATTATCTATCTTTAATCCAATCTATGCTTTGCATCTCTAACATTGCAATTTTCATGCTAGCAGTATAATTTTTTATATACTCCTCCTGCTATGTGTGTATGTTTCCAGACCTCTGAAATGTAGTTATAAAGACTGTTCTAAAGTTCTTATTCACTTAGTAAAATATCGGTACCACTTGTTCGTGTGTGTGTGTGTGTGTGCATGTGTGTGTGGCTGTGCTCAAACACACACTGGGACACTGAAATGACACCTCTGGCCGTAAGCATGCCAGACAAGGGCTGTCCGGTGAGTGACAGCCCAGCCATTGCAGGTATCACTGTTGTTTCTGCTCTATTTGACTGACTGCTCTCCTCACCGAGGGTTGTGTTTTTTCTCTTTTGCGTATTTGCTGACGTTTTCCTGAGTGCTAGACATGGTGGTTCCATAGCGTCTGGTGCCGTGCATTATTCTATTTCTGTAAGCAGTACTGGACTTTATGTTAGCATAGAGCTAAATTACTTAGAAAACATTTTGCCACTGTGCTTCTTGCTTTCAAGATTTGCCGATCATGCTAGGGCTTGTTCTTCTGTACTACCTATACAAGATCCTTCTAAGAAATCTATTCTCTCTGAAACCACTGTTGAGAACAGTCACTCTCCCCTCCCTGTGTGAGAGCCAGGAACCGGCGTGCTGCCCTCTCCTTACGTGATCTTTTTCTTAGCATCAGTGAGTGTTCTCACATGAATGCACCAATCACCAAGCTGCCAGGTGCTCAAAGGGAATTTCTTTCTGAGAAACTCTTTCCTTTTTAGTCCTTCATCCTATGAGTTTCACTTGTCATAGTACATACGGACTTGCTGTTCCTTCACCTCACGGGATCCGCCATGTTCTGTATGGATTCTGTTTCCTGGAATGTGGCCCTCAAGCTTCCTCAAGGTGATAAACTGGGACATTTGAAACATTTCCTCCTCTGTTTCCCATCTTACATGGATTGCTGTCCATAATCTCCTAATAGTCACTGTCTTAAAAACTGTTGCCTCATGTATTTTACCTAAATTATTTGGTTGTCGCAGATGAGAAGACAAATGTGATTTGGTTAATTCCCTGTTGGATCCAGCAAATCCCTGCCTCACTTGTGTTTGCACTGGCCATACGACTGAATGTTAGTGATACTTTTCATACAACAAAAAAAAGCTTATGTATAGGTCAAAATCACTGTTCTCTGCTTGAACACTTAAACAATCCGAGAGCCTCTGAATGCTTTTGACCTGAAAACTGGATATAAGAGCAGCATGGAATCCAAGGATAGCATGATCTATCACAAACGCTATTGATAGGCCCACAGGAAACAATGATTGTGCAAGGAACTCACATACAAGGCCATGTGCAGTGGAGAAGCACGAGAAACGTGTTCTGCAGAGTTTATTTCTGAAACACTCCACATCTTGAGGGTAAAAAGCCTTCTCAGTGCACACAGAGATTTTTAGCAACCACTGTATATTCCTCCTTCTTCTCTTGGGAGACACAGTGTGAAGAGGGTGGTGCCACAGATAGCAGCAGCTTCCCTGACTGGGGGGTGATGTTGGGGAATAGGAGTGGTTGCATTTAAGCAAGTGAGTGAGATACTTTAGAGAGGGAGAGAGAGAGAGAGGAGAGAGACAGAATGCTAAGCTGCTGAAATTTGGAAGATTTTGTATTTAAGCAACTAACATTCCTGAAATAAATACATACTATCATTATTCTTATTTTTAAATTAAAATAAATGAAGTCTTGTAACCTAATAAAAGTGAAATATAGAAACAAATGACAAAGTTCAAGAATCAAATAAAGATAGTCTAATTCCCAGGGCCAGAGTTTTGTTTTATTTTTTGATGTACTTTTAGTTGTGAAAGTTTCAAATTTATAGAAGCATTGTGAAGATTACAGCAGTCTCTTACAACACATACTTAGGTTCTCCTATTATAACCATCTCAAAGATGCATAGTATCTTTATCACAATTAATAAACCAGTCATAAGATATTACTGCTGACTAGTGTCTGCATTTTAATCAGGTTCCTTTAGGTTTTCACAAATGCCCTTTTATTGTGTGTCATCTGAGATGCCACAGGATATCATAGTATTGGCTATCCTATCTCTAGGAATTTTTGACAGTACCTCAGAATTTCAGGGTTTTTTTTAAATTTTGAAGACTTTGATAGTTTCAGGAGTACTGCTCATATGTTTTGTGCAATGGTCAATTAGATTATTTATTTATTTATTTATTTAGGTACTAGGAATTGAACTCAGGACCCGGTGCTTGCAGGCAGGTGCTGTGCCACTGAGCTAGATCCCCAGCCAACTCAATTGGATTTTATCTGATGTTCTCATGATAGCACCGGGGTAATTTTCTTGGAACAAAACTGTGAGGTGCTTTTATGGTTACCACACTATGGCCCATGGTATAAATATGATTTATCATTGTTGATGTTAATCCTTACTATCTGGCTGAGGCAGCAATTATCATCTTTCTTCATGAGAAAGTTACTCTCTCCGAACTCACTTCCCGCACTGTACACTTTGAGTGGCGGTTACTGGGTGTAAGCTGCCTTTCGGGACTGAGTGGTCATACCCTCCCTCACTGGAGATTGAGCATTTCGGGACTGAGCGGTCATACCCTCCCTCACTGGAGATTGAGCATTTCGGGACTGAGCGGTCATACCCTCCCTCACTGGAGATTGAGCATTTCGGGACTGAGCGGTCATACCCTCCCTCACTGGGGATTGAGCATTTCGGGACTGAGCGGTCATACCCTCCCTCACTGGAGATTGAGCATTTCGGGACTGAGCGGTCATACCCTCCCTCACTGGAGATTGAGCGTGTTGATTACAAGCACGGTCCTGCACGAAAGACTTGTCTCTTCACCCCACTTAATTATCCAGTAATTTTACATCAGCAATGCAATAATGAATAATTATTTTTTACTTTGGGTTATAATCCAATATTGTTTTAGTTTTTGCTCAAATTTTTCAAACTCTGCCATTGGAATGTTTCCCAGGTTGTGTTCATTTGACACACTTTCATGATATTTTATTTTTTGAAGACTCCTTTATTTTCTAGCAGTATAAGATGCTCCAAGCTCATTGGGTTTCTTTCTCATCTTAGACATAGAACCAGCCACTTGCCCCTAAAGACCTACTTGCTTTTATAAGAATATGGCATTAGAAACCAAGATATAAGCCTCACCATTTTCACAACTACCTCTTATTTACTAAATCCTGCTAAACAGAAAAAGGTGTAATAGTGAAATTGAAAAAGAACATAGGAAGTTACCTAAGGGGACAATGAAGGAGTCCCATAGAGTAGCACAGAATTTCTTTAATAAAAAGATGAGAAAAATATGCAGAAAAAATAGAGTTCCCCTGTAGAAATAAAAATTCTTCTGTTCATGGAAATACAGCAGGCAGAGAAGTATAGTTTAAGGTAAATTCTGAAATTCTTATTTTTTTATTTAGAGAAAAAAAGCAAAACAAAAAAAGGGTACAAATAATACAGAATTTCAAAAAAAATCATAAGAAATCACAAGTTGATAAATTACACATTGTTATCTTAGAAGTAGTTGCTCAAGTCACAAAATCAAATCATAAAAACTGGACAATCAAACAATGACAGTACAAACCATTCTGTTTGATGAACTAAGAAAAAGTAGTATAGTTAATTCTTACTGAACTTCTAAACCATAAAAGAAGAATTCTGCAAATTAATAACTACAGACGGTAATGTAAAAATGGAAACCATAAGAACACCTATCATACATATTGTGATACGTCTACTTTACCATCACAGACATATGCCATTTGATATTCACACTCACTGCTAAACAGAGGATCACAAAACTTCCAGGAAAGGAAAATTCCTCCAGGTAACTTGGGAGAAGGATAGTCTGTAGCTGATTAGTGTTGTCATCAAGAACCAGTAGGAAGCATAGATAAAATAAAAATATAAATTTTTCGAGATCATTAAAGAGCTTCCAGGGCAGCCAAAATGGAAGGACACAGGAACTCAGAGAGGAGACAGATTCTGAAAGTGAACAAACATTCTATTGCTGCCTTTTCTCCTGAAGCTCTGTGGTTTCACATAGTAAGCAAGAGGCTGAGAATCTGAAAGGGCTCAAGAAGGGGATGATAACAGACAGAGAAAACTAGCATGGAAATGGAACTTTTAAGGAATTAATATGAGAAGTCAAAGTGAACATACTAGTGGAAATAAAACCCCAGATATTGAGATATGAATATCTTGATGAGAAATTCAAGGATATCTTTGCATCCTACTCCTAAGTATTTTCCAGATTCTTAAGATACATACTTCGAGACTAATCACAAAGAAGAAATTCCCCCAAATAGCAAAACTGAATATTGGTGGTCTTTGGAGCTAGGAAAATGAAGAATAAATTTCAGGACCCAATAGGGGGAGAGGTTCCAGTCAAAGCCAGAGCATCATAGTTGCACTTCCTGTAAGGATGTGCACTCGAGGAGAGGCAGACACTCAGAAAGAGAGCCAACTTCAGATCAGTTCACTCTTTAAGAACTTATCTTAGCAGACTCTTCCTATAACTGCCTAATACAGAACATGGGGGCCTCTTCTGGTAGAAGTTAATGACAGCCAGGTCACCAAAAGTGTTTCTGTTCTTGTTTTATAAAATTCAGCATTCAATCAAAGCAACTGGGCATGTTATAAGACACAATAAAATGACCAAAAACAATAGAATAAAGAAATAAGTAAAACTAGACCTGTGATTATCCCAACATAATATTTAAGAGATGTAGACTGTGTAATTAAGTGTAATATAGTCACTCTCTGATAAAGTAAATTAATTGGAAAGCACAGTGTTACATCATATATTAAATCTAAGGAAAGAATTAAATGAAATGATCCAGTAAAAATTAAGCAAAACTAAGAACTCAGTACACTGATTGGTTAGTAATTTAGACCCAACAAGAGAGAGGATTAGTGATGTGGAAATTAAGACACTGGAAATAATTCAGAATGAAGCAGGGAAGGCAAAAAAGAAAAATATATAAAACCTTTTAATAAATGGTTGGTAATTTCTTAAAGAAGTCTGCCCAATTAGAGTCACAAAATGGAATTACAGAAAGAGACAGAGAGGTTAGAAGGATACAATCTTTGAAAAACCATCAGTTGGAGAATTAATAAAGAAATAAATCTACAATTTTATGAAGTTTCATAATGTTTTGAAAACTCAAAGCAGAATAAAGTCAAATAAAATCACATCAATATCCAAATGAACTGAAAACTTTAAAATCTGCAGAAAAAATAGGGCAGGAGTCCCAAAACTGCATTTGTAAAATAAATTACTTTCAGATTTATAACAGATTTTCAGATGGCATCTGAACAAACTTTATTTTTCCTGAAGGAAGATGGTTGCTAATCTAAAATTTCATGCCTGGGTCAAATAAATTTGTAAATATGAGTATAAATAAATACATTTTCTCTGAGATGAAGACTAATAAAATTTACTGTCGGCATTGCTGCTGCTCTAGGATCAGTGCCCCTCCGCAGAATGCATGTTGAGATTTAAAGTTCGTTGTGAGGTGTTTAGAGACACAACCCTTAGGAGGTCATTATGTCATAAAGGCTACGCCCTCAATAATAGATTAATTCATTGCTGCATCAGTGAATTCATTGGTTAAAAGGCCATCCTGAGAAGGCAGCTATTATGAAAACCACTTGGCTTGTTCTGTCTCCATATGCACCCCTCAGAGCACCATGGGAGGCCAAGATGCCTTGGAACTCTGTAGAGCCCTCAGCCCAAAAACTGCCTTCACCAGCTGTGACCCCCCTCACTTTATCTCCCAGCATCCAGCGTCGCGATCCCAATGAACATTCCTCTTTTACATATGTATTAACCAGTCTGTGCTAATCAGATATACAGACAGAAAAGAACTCAGACCGCATTAAGGCGCATTTTGTGAAACTGTTTCATAAAGTAGTAAAATTACCCCAGACAGACAATAACAAAGGCTATAAAGAGAAATAGAGGGAGACTTATGCGAGTAAATATAAATAAAAATTGGACAAAAATCACAGTGTATTTAAACACATGAACATTAAACATGTGATAATATTAACATGAAAGGCAGCAAGAATAAATTAATGGAATTAACATGTTTAAAGTTTTAGAATTGTTGAAAAACTGGCAAAAGTAATAATGTGCATTGGATTGTAAACAATTGAACACAGGTTTTAGTTCCTGGAACTAATAAAGAATCTGTAATGAACACTGATTCATGAAAGCAGAAAGGGGCAAAAGTGACACTATGTTAAGATACAAAAAGGAAAGAACAGTGGGAAATATAGCAATCAACCTCACATTCATCATTTTCTCAGAGCTGAAGAGTTCCACCCCAAGTGTAGATCAGGATGTAAACAAACCAAAGCCTGCATTCTCATTCATATACATAAGGAGAAGCGTATTCAATACCTCAAACATAGCGTTGGGTATAAAGTAAATATCAATTATGTAATTAAAATATACATATATACAGAACCATAGCACAGAGCTAATTCTTCAAAGAATAACCAGGGCCAAAGATAAACTTGTGAAGGAATATCAACCTTCACTGAGGAAAAGTTAGAATAGGGCCGGGACCTGTAGGCCATGATTTAAGCAGGTAATTACCTCTCTGTACCTCAATTCTCAATTTCTAAAAGGTTAAATAAATAAAATAAAGGACAATTGAGAATATTAAATACTTTAATAGGAGTCTATGTTTATGCTTTACAAATTCTGGAACACATGTGCGAATAACTCATTTAAATGCATTTGCACCCAAGAATCTAAATGTATATGTATATGTATACATATATGTATATGTATATGTATATGTATATGTACACATTTATTAACTCATTTGTAAGTCATAGGCCCAGTGCCATTTTTGCCAAATGTCTACTGTTTCCCTGAAAATGCCTATCAGCTGCAGATTGCTGCCACTTCCTTGTTGAAAATAAAATAAATTACATCATCGATCATAGCTAATTTGTTACAACGTTGTTTCTTAACATGGCTTTCTTAACATGGCTTTTGTTTCTTAACATGGCTTTTGACATTGATCCAACATGTCCATGAGGACTTGGCATCGTTCTTTAGAGACGCTCTCAGTCCCAGACACTGTGGTCTTTTGTGGCAAAAGCATGAGCTCACATGTCCAGCCTTTTACTACCGAAGTGAGCTCCCTAGATTACAGCTACTTACCATGCGCTTCCCGCCCAGCAGTCCTAAGACCAAAGGTGCTTCCTCTGATCTCCTTCACTCCGTAAAGGGCTCTTCATGCTGGGCTTCGTGTTGAACCCCGCCTTGAGGAAGGTGCTGTCTCAGTTCTCTTACCTGAGATTGATCACAAGCAGCCAGGCACTCTTAGTTCAGCCCATCCCACTTGGAGTCTCAGGAAACAGTCATCAGCCATCACATCTGCTGGAGTTTTCTGGGCTCCCTGTATGTTTTAATGCAAAATTGAAATTGAAATTATATTTCTGTCTTTAATTCAGAGGGAAAGAGTCTCTGGGGTTTGGATTCCTCAAGCTAGAAAAGGTGTTTTTTCCTATGCGCAAGACAATGTTATCTACATTCTTGGTGGTTGTAATAAAAGTGTTAATCACGAGGTTCTGACTAAGAACCTCCTTCTAACTGGCGTAAATTCTCTACCCATGGATGCATGGGGAGCTGAATCCTGCTTTCCATCCTCACTAGAACCCAATTAAACATCTTCCCTGAGGGGTCACATCAGAGAACAATTTATCCAGTATCAGAAAACCAGAGACTTCCTAGAGTTAATGATACCGTAATGCAGTCCGTGAAAATAAGAGCCAGTCAGGCTTCACTAAGCTGGAGGACAAACTTCACAGGTGACGCACCTACAAGTGACAGACAGGGCAGGCCGATCACACTGAAGCACAAGGACTGCAGGATAGGGCTTTGGAAAGGATGGCGCACCCCAAAGCGCCCCACTGATCCAGGCCCTCTTCTCACTCCCCAGCCCGAGTGAAGCCATCTATGTGAGTTAGTGCATCCACGGGCATTGACGAGATGGACAATAATGCCCCAGAAAATGGCCTATCATGCTTTCAGGTGTCAGTCATTCAAAGATGCCTGACTTACGGAGGTAAAGACACTGCCCAGGATGTGCTACCCACCCTCATGACACAGCGTCATTCTCTCTCTCCGAGTCACCTTCTCCTTCCATCTGACATCTTTCTCAATCTCTCTCTCTTTCTCATGCCTTCCCCATCTACATTTCTGACCCCAACCATTTATGCCAACTGCCAAAGCAGATCACTTCTAAAATCTCAGGAACTGCACACAACAAAGATTTATTTCTGGCTTAGGGAATCAAGTAGTGTTGAAATACACTTCATGGCAGAGGAACAGAAAGATGGAAGTTCCAGCTGGCTGGGGTTTCTAATTATCCTGACTCAAATTGCTTCTGGCTGGTAGAGACACTTGTCCCTTCCATTCGGAGGCAATCTCCTGGAGTGCCTCACCAGGACTCACCAGCTAACTCAGAGAGTAGCTGGCAAACATGGAGGAATGCAAGGGAATACTGCATGGTGTACTGGTTTTCTTCTGTAAAAAGAAAAAAGAGAGAGAGAGAGAGAGAAAGAAAGAAAAAATAAAGAAAGAGAAAGAAAGAAAGAAAGAGAAAGAAAGAAAGAAGAAAGAAAGAGAAAGAAAGAAAGAAAGAAAGAAAGAAGAAAGAAAGAAAGAAAGAAAGAAAGAAAGAAAGAAGAAAGAAAGAAAGAAAGAAAGAAAGAAAGAAAGAAAGAAAGAAAGAAAGAAAGAAGAAAGAAAAGAGCAAGCTGGTGTGATTGCTCTGGTCTCTCTCTCTCTCTCTCTCTCTCTCTCTCTTTCTAATAGATGCCTAGAGTGTTTATACTTTCTGTTGTTTAAGCATTTACGTGTGTGTTGTTCCATTTGGTCCACCTCATGGCCTGAGCAGTGGGCTTTATTGAGTGTGTGTCTTCTGCTTGGAGTCAGCAGCACTGAGGGAATCCTGGATTTTAACTCAGCCACATCCACTCTAAATGGGTCCGAGCTGCTTCTCTACCTGCAGCCCTCAGTGCATCACCTGCAAAGCCTCCTAAAGCATTATCACTGGGCTGCAACTGCCAGCATTTCTGGCCTAGAGGATCAGGTTTTACTCAAGAATTTGCAGAGACGATACTGATAGTTCTGGCCTCAAGATCAATTTTAGATACAGGGGTATATAGAGTCACAGAAAATTCCAGAAATAAATAATAATAATAATAATAATGTAATAATAAAGTGTTCAAACCAATCTGTCTCTCCAAATCAGAAGCACTGTAATTTTGTGACTGGCACAAGCTGTGAATAAGTCTTGCGGACTCCAAGTGGCTTCCCTTTCCTGACAGGTTTTCCTTTCTGCAAGCCAAGATTCAGGGCAGAGGCCAGACTCCAGTTTGGGATGAAATCAGGTTCATGGGCTCTTACCTCTGCTGAGGAAGGCGCTGCCAGCTCTTTCTTCCCTTGGCATGCCATCTGCCTAAGCCACCTGGAGCCTACTGTGCGAGTTCTCTGCTTGGAGGGGAAAGAGAGCAGGAAGTGTTTTGCACTTCTTTCTGCCCGTATCTCTGGAAGGCATGACAACAGCCCATCTGCTCCATTCTCAGATCCAGCCCACCCCTGATCTTTTCATTTCTTCTAGGCGTCGCGCTTCTCTGAAAGACAGAATTATTAGCAGGTGCTTCTCCTCCATGCTCCACTTCCCAGACTGTGGGAAATGCCCCTTCCCTCTCTGTTGCAAACCTCAGCTCCTAAAAGTGAAAGTTTCTAGGGTTTGGCAACAAAATCACTAATTTAAACATGGTAGAAACAACCTGTTAGTGATATACCCACTTAGAAATAATAAATAAATAAAATTAATAACAATGCCTGTATATGCAACTGAAATTTTTCAGTATTCCACATAGTTTATTCTAATATGTAAAATGAGAGAAATTAGTAGATTTTTGTGGTTCTACCTTACTTATCACCTCCTAAGCCACTTATCAAGAAATCCAAAAAGTTCCAAAAGTGATTCCGAAGAATCCGAGCATTTGTGTGCTATTTCCTAAGACTTGTTTCATGAGTATTGTATTTTACCAGATATTTGGTGAGAGGTGAACTGGCTTAGGCCAAGGAAGTGTAAATGTGAGACTGAACCACAATATTCAAAGGACTCCATGGCCTCTCTGGGACAATTGAGTGACAGTTTGTTCATTAGTAATATCTGCAGCAGTGCCAAGCCAGTCCACACCTACCTGTCAGGGATTAGTCGTAGGACTTTGGGGTAACCTGTTCTACAGATGGAGGGTCCTGCATAAGGAGAAGTCTCAGATAGTCATTGCAATATCCCATCTGATTGAATTTCCCATTTCAGAAATGGAATCAGGCAACCGTGAGGCAGAAACAGGGGTCACAGTACATTCACTCGGACTTCGGTGGGTTTTTGCAAATTCAAAGGAGGCCGCAAAACTTTTACCAAATCTTTAGATCTTCCCAGAGACTAATAGTCCTTGATGGATTCAAAGGAGGACACAATAGAGCCTCAATTTGACAAGCAGATTAATCCATTCCAATTCAGGATATTTGTAACAGTAGATAAAACCAAATTACCTGGCTGATCAGTGGGTGTTTTGTAGTAGGGAATAGGAAAGAAACTGGGGTTTCGATATCTGAAATGTAATAACTCATCACCAAGTTGACATTTTCTCTTTGTCCACACTGACAGTGGGGCATTAGGAAGATTCAGAGTGACTCAGGCCACATCGGTGTATTTACAATGCTCACAGTCCACTGCAGGGCCCTCAACCACAACAAACAGTAAGCAGAGTGAGACATAGTCCTTAAGAGGGAGACAAACTGCAGAAGACAACTCATGGAAAACCTCTTCCTTGTGAGGTCAGGGGAAGGCATACACAGGAAGTGAACAGAAACTGGGACGGGGCCGACACTTCAAACACAGTGGCATCCACAGTGGTAGCAGGTAGAGTCACCTAAACAGAGATTTTTTTTAATTAAGGAAGTAATGAGTGGCTTTTGAAGAATAATTAAAAGTGCTGTTAAGCAAGAGAATTCAAGGGAAAGAGGAAAATTTAGAACTTGTCTTCAATATTGAAATGTGACTTAGAGTAGATGAAAATGGAAGGGCTGTAAAATATATTGCTCAGGAAAGTGTGTACAACATCTTCTCTGGAAAGCCATACAAGCGTGTGCAGATGAAAATGAGAAGGCATCAGAGCTGAAGTGACAGTCGGAAGTCTATCCTGGTGGCACAGGTACACAGCCCTTAGCAGCTACTGAACGCTTGCAGAGCGTGGAGTACGCGTTCACCATTTACTCACTGATTAATTTATGGAAAACATACGTGTGTAGATCAGATTCTACTCTGCATGTTGTCCGTGGACCATTCAACCGCCTAAAGGAAAACCTTGGCCTTTCCGGAGCACAAACTCAGAGCCAAGGACGGCTCTGGACGGCCGCAGGGATCAGGTCCGGTCCCCACTCACCACAATACCGCTGTCGGGAGTCAGGGAGACACAGACGCTCCTGTCCCAAAGCGCAGTAAGTCCATGGCTGAGGTGGAAGTGAATCTACTAATGGTGTAACACCACCGGCGACAAACACGGTAGAAAAGACACACACAGCACCAGGCAGGCAGCAGGCGTGCTTGCTGAGACTGAGAAGAGGTGCGATGAGGACCCCAGCTGTAACCCGCTTGGTAAAGTAGACTCATTCTCCCTGTGTCCACTGTGCTCCAAGTGTCCCCAATCATAGGCTTTAGTTCACGCTATCACCCTACTCTGCTCTGTGTTTACTGCTGCTCATTCTATCAAAAATACCTGCGCTTCTTTTACTATTAATACTTACTGATACTGACTTAGCTTCATTATTTCGGATGAGAGTAACTGGTTGCATTAATGCTATTCTATTACTAATTAAGTAATCTAAGATTTATTGATTCCTGCTGTTTTACTTACTACTACAGATGCTGGCTCATAGAGTTTAAGTGACTTACTGGCAAAGCTATGATACTGGATTCCTATCTAATTCTGAGTAACTCCAGAGACCGTCCTTTGCACATTTTACAAGCTAGTTGGATTCTACCTCCTCCACTGAAGCCACACTTCTCCCTGTCAGTCTCTGATTTATCAGGCTGTGCTTATTGTGAGGTCCCTCAGGTGATTTGGCCCTGTGATTCGGCCTCCACAGGACCTATATAGTTAACACCATAATTTTTCCAGTGTACACTACTTTATCTTCTTTTTAATTTCACCCGGGCCCCTCTTCTTCCCACAAGTACCACTGCAATAAAAACTCATTTGCATGCTTATTCATAGATTACAAACATTTCTGTGCATTTAATCTCAGTTGCGCATTACAGCTCTCCTGGGGGAATTCAGTTCAGGTCTTTCTCTGTACATTTTACAATCTAAAACATAAAAGTATCACACACGTATGTGTTTCCTGTTCTATGCTGGGCATTGGGGATAACAAAGAGGCTTTTGAGAGCCCTTCATCTCCTCTGGAGAGCTCCCTGCCTATGAGGATAAAGGGAAATCTGAACAGACAGCTCTGTTTGATTTGATAAATGGCAGAGGTTTCCTGGGGGAGGGGATGGCTGACACCTCCGCCCGGAGCAGGAAGGGCTCCTGGGGCCACACTGCCTCCCCACAGACTGCTTCCCTTAGAAGCATTGTCAGGAGTGTTCCCAGAACGAAAGAGGTCTTGACATTTGTGCTAAGCTTGCTAGGGAAATCAGAGATCTCTAACAAACACTGAAAATTCCCGGCTGTCTGAGAAAAGCAAGGCTGTGTTTACACAGGTTCTGCTTATAGGTTCTTTTCCTGCCACTTGATCGTAACCCTGATCCACTGCTTTTCCTCCATGTTATTTCAATCCTGAGCACACTGTTGTATTTCCAGGAAGGCTGGAAAACAGAGCTTTATCTGTGTTACAGATATTGAAAATATATTCTATTTTTTAAAATGTTGTTCACGACAAATAGTTCAAGTGGTCCTGCCCTGCAGCCAACAGTATCCTTCCAAGGGAGAGGAACGCAACAGCACAGAGGCTGTGGTGTGGTGTTTACGCTTGCAACATACGCAAACTGCAGCACTTCAGTATTTCTGATCTTTGGTACCCGAAGAAGCATTTAGTACTGCACTGAATTACTTCAATCCATTACTAAATAGGTAAACCTCACGGTGATAGCGTGACTCCTTTCGCCAAGTTGCAAAAGAAAAACAGAAAAAGGAAACATGGAATTTATCTAGATTCATCCTGCACTGGTAACCGCAGTGTTCTCCAGTACAGCAGCGTGTGGTAAATGTGTGTGTGTGACTCGCTCTTAAAAAGGATAAAAAAGGATACAGTCTATGAATCGTAAGATTTCCAATCCTTGTCGTCTTCATGAACATGTACTTCAGTCCTGTAGGTGTTCCACCAATAGACGTTAACACAACAAAAATGCCATCCTGTCCCTTCTATGTTGCAAGGCAAGAAATGTTGATTCCCTGAGTCTGAGAATTACTTATCACTCAAAGTTTTTTCAAAGCCTAAATTTTTGTTGCAAATTTTAAGCATTTTCATACATGGTGTGGAATGAATTCCTACGATCTAGTTGTACTGTATCCTCCACAGTTAAAGCAGAACACGAGAGGGACCTGTGAGCCAGGACTTTCTCTTCTCTACCATGTGCACCTCACATCCTAATCTGCAACATTCTCTGCCCGCAGTTGCCTGGAATCGTTTCTGCACAGCAAAGCCTTCAGTGGGGAGAAGGTCCTCGCTGGGCAGTGCTGGTAAACAAATTAGAGAAACTCCATTATGTTGTTTGAAAGGCCTCGGATTTTTCTCTTGCTGATTGTAATTAAGTTCATGGAAAGGTCAGCGGCAAAGGGCCCTCTGCCAGCTGGGCTGCTGTCCATGCAGGAGCTTTGTCATATGTAACACTGCGGCTTTGCTGTGGATAGCTCAGAAGAACTGGAAGCCATCCAGCCCCCAGACCCCGCTGCCTCGCGTTTGTGCGCAGTTAGAGTGCCCTGCTTTCTGCAGCTTCTGGCGCTGCCAGCAGCAGAGGCCAGCAGAGGGGAGGAGGGGCTCCATAGCTACAAACACAGCTGCTTTGGGGGAAGCAATTCCCAATTAATTTACAGCTATGTGCAGCAAGTTCCCTCAGGTCCCATGTGATAAAGCCCCTTGATTTAGTGTAATTGATATTATTAAAATTGTTTATAAGGGCCAAGGATAAGTTAGCATTGGCAAACACTTTTAGTTCAGATTCTTCTGCACTGGGCGCAGTTTGAGGCGGGGCAGAGAAGCTCCTGGAGGAGAATTCTTCAAGCCAGGATGCTCAAGTTCTCAGTGCCACCCAACAGCTGATGCCCATTACTATAGCTCTCTTTAGCGGTGTGAAGAGAATCTGCTGACACACCTCCATGTGGATTCTAAGAGCTGATTTCTGCTGTGCTGAGGGTAGCTTCATGGGAATCTGTTCATCTAACTGAAGTGCAAACGAGAAAGTCCTACAACTCAGGTTGGGGATTTAGCTCAGCAGCATAAGTGCCTGCTTGGCAAGCACAAGGTGGTGAGTTCAATCTCTGGTACAAAAAATAAAATTATAAAAAGTAACAGTGCATTAAATATCTTAAGTGGGACGATTTTTGAGGGTAAAGGGGGACCCTGGGGTAACCTGGGTAAATCAGGACTATTCTGGGCCACGCGAAATATACATACAGTCTTTTATGTAACACTTATTTTTAAGAAAAATAAGATACTTACATAAGCCATATTCAGCACAGACTGACTTCACCCCTGTTGTCCTTGTTGTCTTTCAGAAATTCTATAACTAGTTCATCTCTTGCAGGCATAGTGCCAGGCTAGAAATAATAACTAACTGTAACCGAGAAAAAGTCAATTTTCCACATCTAGAAAGTAATATTCAAATGAATTGCAGAAAGTGTATAAAACTGTGAATAGCCATCTTATGCAAGATAGCTTGAGAACGCTTGTGAATAGATGTGTATGTATATAAATTTTTCTGGAAAATTAAGGTCGTTAGTACAATGTCAAAAGCCTTGTTAGAGTCCAGAACTAGTTGACGCATTGATGCCTTGGATGGGGTACGCTCTGCTGTGCTAACCTGGCCACTTCTGGTTGCAGAAGATGCCATCTTTGGAAGTAAGCTAAACATTGTGGTGACCTCCTTATTAATGATTTCCTCTTTAAGTAGTGCATAAAGTCTATCCAGGGTTTAGCCCTTTGGACCAAGCATTTAGGGTCTATAATACCACTATCCTGACAAAGTCACCCGTCAAAGGTAGGTTCCTAACAGCCTCAGTTGCTATTTTTAAATCTTATCCACAGCACAGTTACTAAATCTTAATTAAACACTGGTATCTTGTTATTTACTAAACTGCAGGCTAAACTCTTATCATTTTAATTATTTTCTGTACTTTGGTTTTCCATTAAGCATTTGTATTTGGAGGTATTTTGATCTGCCCAAAAGTTATTGAACACATCTCAACACTGGGAGCAACAGACAGCAGTGCCAAAAGGGTGAATTTCAGTGTCAAGGGAGTCATTTTTTATCCACAGAGATGGCTGGCATTGAGTACGGATGCGTGTGTGGGATGAGGGCTGGTATTTGTTTTCTTTCCTTTAACCAATTTCACAAGTGAGTGAGCCCCAAGCTTATCTCTTGCCTCAGCAACTCAAAGAGACGCCTATTACAGATTGGTAGCCACTGCTTTCTGATAGGCTAAGTACTGTATGTAATGGCCCGCTGTGTGCTCCCGGGGGACCCCCATGCAGAGTCCAGGGAGGGTGGAGCTCAGCTTCCATTTCCGGATGCAGCCACGTCTTTAGTCATAGTATCCTTCCTTCCTTCCTTCCTTCCTTCCTTCCTTCCTTCCTTCCTTCCTTCCTTCCTTTTTCTACCTCGTTTCCCTAAATGCTGTCCAATTCATCTTGTGAATCACTATTTTGAGATTTTCTTTGAAAAACGAGCAGAGCAGCCTCTTGGCTCGTAAGTGGCTGAAGCACCCGGAGACCTGAATGTGGTCAGCTACCATTTTATTGGCACATACTGAGAGCCACAAGTTACGTACGGTGGCACTTTGCTTTTTGGCAGGCAGAGGCAGCTGAAAGGACGCTGAAGTTAAAGGCTGGAATCCAGGCCTGCACAGGGGTCAGTGCGACCTTCAGAACATGGCGGAGATTTCTGTACCTTGGCACCTTCCATACTGGCTGTCCTGGGTTTGGTGGCGGTTTGCATTTCACCGTGCTTTTTGTCTTGTAGGGTCTTTACTGAAATGATTGAGATGCTGCCCTTCCTCTTTCCTTTTGTAGCCAGAGTCATTCTCTATGCTCCTTAGAAAACAGATACCACATGTCTAAGATAATCTCTCTAGCCTTCATAACACATATTTTGTGTGTGCTCAACTATTTCCAGTAAGTATAGTATAGCTCTGAATTGATTTATCCCTCCGTGGTTGCTTGTATCTTTCAGTAGCATGCCTTCTGTGTGTGTTTCTGCGTGTTTATACCTGTCTAAGGCTGAGTTAGGCATGAGAGTGGACAGCATTGTATGTATGCATAATGTCTAATGTGCATTTATATTATTTCCAGATTTTTTCATTTTTTATTTTGTAGTATTAGGGATCAAACCTGGGGATTTGCGCATATTACACATCAATCTACCACCAAGCTACGCTTCCAGGCTTTTTGTTATGTTTTAATAAACCATGCTGCAAAAGATAAACTTGTCCCAAAATAAAAATTACTGAAATACAGGAGTCATGCATTTTAAATGTTGCTAGATAGAGCAAAATTGTTCTCTAAAATAGTGGCAATAATTATTAGCCCTAAAAGCAATATGTGAATGTATGACTTGATCAATTTCCCTTTCAAAACTTGCTTTTTCTTTGATGTTTTATGAATTAAAAATATGACCATGGAAATAGTGTCATTATTGTCTCAGGTGGTGATGATTCTCATGAAAGAGACTGAACATCTCATATGTTTTCCTTTTCTGTGACATGTCTGTTCCTAATATTTGTGCAGTTTTAAAATACGTTTCTCTGCCATTTTTCATTGATCCGTATTGCTCTATATCCTGTAAATTGAAAATCTGATGTTAAACCTTGCAGGTTATTCCAGTCTGCAATGTATATTAACTAGGATACAATTTAGGTGATTTAACGATGTGATACTCGAATACACTGCCTCAAATGAAATACATGTTTATTTCTAATATGAAAGTCTAAGCAGGCGGGACAGGGCGAGTCCCAGGACGGCGTTACATGAGGTCCAAACTTCCTGCTGTGCGTCTCTTTAGTCAAGCCCGGCCTCCATCTCATAGCCCAGTATGGAAGATCCTGTTCCCACCAGCAAAGCACACTGCTGAGAGGAGAGCGAATGTTTTTCAAATAGTACCAGCATCGGTTTTGCATGGTACATTAAGATTACTGCGATAATCAGATGTGGCGACTTGGCTGGGCTATATTTCCCACTTATTCAAACACTAACCTGATTATTGCTGGGAAGGTGATTTGTAGATGGGATTAAAATCCATAATCAATTGACTGTAAGTCAGACATTACCCTAAATAGTCCTTAGTCTTAGATGAGCCTGATTCAAGCAATTAAGACTTTAAAGCAAAGCCCAGGTGTCCCTGAAAAACGTCTTGTGTGGGGAGCAGACACAGCCCACGCCCCAGAGCTGCAGCTGGTCCTGCTCGGTCCCCTGCAGATTTTCGAGGTGCCTTGCCATCCCCCAGCAGGCGCGAGGCGGTGCCTGAGTCCCTGACTGGAGCCCCCGTGAAATGGCTACCACCCACAAGATTGCCACCTCTGTGCCCTCTTTATTTGTACCTGAACATTAAGTCAATATCACTTTGTCTTAGATTATTTTTTACAAGATCCCTCTTCCAGCCAAACTCTGCGTGAGCTAAGTATGATCCATGGGTTTAAATGAGCCCAATCACTTTTCTTTTACATAAAATTTCTAGGACTCTCACAGTTGGTCAGTGGTAGCAGCATTGACCCATCAAACACTAAGGTTTTTCTTTCAGGACTTGTTTATTTTTGATCACCTGGAATCTTACCTTTTATTTATTTTCATGGCTCAGTTATGTATATATTTTTAATTCTGTGAATTGCTGCTCAAGTTTTCTCATCTGCGAATTGTGTTACCATAATATTTATCAAGTTTTCAAAACATTGTGATTCTCATTCATTTCTATCGGTTACATTCCATATTTTTAAAATACCTTCTAAATGTAGCAAGGATTTTATCTTCTCCAAAAGCAAAGGCCGTAGACTCCTTTGCCTTCTCCCACTCTAACGGTCCTCTACCTACCACGTACGTATTAGCCTTCAAACCTTCCAGCTTACTTGACAATGTAACAAAGCAACTCATATTATTATCAAATAAGCAATTAATTTGTGCATGTCCAGTATTTTCCCAATTTCCCTTCTAAGAATTTTGCATTTTAGTCCTTAATGTTTAAGTCATTTGAAACTGTTTTGCCATTCAGTCTCTGGGTAATGTATTGTGTGAGCTTTCCTGAGCTTGGAATGTCTTCACACAGTCTTTCTTCTCCAGTTAGAGAAGTACAGACAAATCTCCATCCGCCCGTTACAGACTTGCTGTCCCTCTACAGGTGTTACTGCTGGTGAGAGTTAAGTTACCTGCCGATTGTCCCTCGTTTGTAGCCATGTGTCTGGCAGGGTTAGCAACCTAGGTGGATGGAACTTGGTCAGGAGAGTGAGCAGGGGTTGGTTCTACTTTCTGTGGGGAACCAGGTTAGGGTACAGGCCTTGAATATAGAACCAGATCCTCTATGGAATCTTGACTTCTCTTACTTTGACTCTGATTCTTCTTTTTCTGTTACTGAGAAATTTTTGGTCATTACTTTGCATACACACCTATCTACAGATGTTTATAAAATGTTAAATATGTGTTCATTTACCATATCTATGTGTTCTGAATGTAGAGTTAGAGTTTGCATGTGTTTATAATTCTATTTCATTGGGTAGGATGGCTCACACCTGTAATCTCAGCACTCAGGAGGTTAAGGCACGATGATCACTGCGAGTTTGAAGTCAGGCTGAGCTACAAAGTGAGTTCAAGGACAGCCTGAACCACACAGCAAGACTATTTAAAAAAATCCATTTCATCATTAATTTTTTTACATTTAAAAATAAACCTTCCTGAACCATTTTTATCTTAATGCATATTATCTTCTGATTATGAATGTAATGTGTGCTATTTATAAAAATTAAAATGTTACTGATATATATTTTCTTAAAATCTTTCCTAGAAAATAAAGCCTGGTTAATGAGATTAAAATGTGATGCTGTAATGCCAGCAATGATCATTCAAGCAAATAATGCAGACATTAAAAAATCAATTGTCTATTAATAATTTTCTCCCACTTTTTCTTCAAGAGTTTTAATCAACCAGGGCACGTTGTAAGTTTGTTTTGATATTCCATTATTCAGGCCAATTTTGTCGCAATATTGACTGACAAATCACACCTTTTGATACATTATTAATATTTACAGAGCACTCAACCCAGGTTTATCATTAATGTCACCTTGAGTGGGAAAATAATGCTCAAACATTATTTAAATTTATGACAACATGCAAAAGCAATTATTACTATTTTTATTTTAGAACTGATGCAAAGAGTTTATCTGAAATGGCTCTCACATAGAATATTCATAATCTGAAATTGCGGTCAATGTTTCTCTGAAGAAAAGGAGTTCAGGAAAGCAAATAACTTCAACCACAAAAAAAAAGTAGAGTCCTAAGAGGGGAAGAAAAAATTTTCCTTATTCTCATTTTGCTCTTATGGAAATAAATTTCTATCTCCAAGGTTCTCGAAAGAATGAGGGAAAGAAACACTGCTTTCTAACTTGCCCCATGCCTGGGCTTGTGGCCAGAGTGGGGTACAAATCCTAGAAAGAATTCCTTCCCAGTGTAGAAATGAGAGTCTAGCAGGGCCAGAACCTTGGTGGATGGATCTGGTTCAGTAGATGGAACAGCAGTGGTTGCACTTTCTGTCACACTGGGGGACCAGTGTAGGGTGCAGGCATTGGATATAAGGCCAGATCCTCTCTATGGAAGGATCCATGTGCTCCTCCCTCCGCTGTGATGCTGCCCACTTATGGCAGAAGGAGAGAAACACAAGTACAGGCCTCCTTTCTCCTTTCTTTGGAACACTATGGACTCACCCTGTTGCCCAAATTTTTCCCACTGAATCTTATGGCACTTTAGTTTATCAATACATAGGAGGTTTACAGTATTAGTGCAGTATTAGTCCTTTCCTAAGGAAGGTGGAGCATTAGCTAAGAATTCAGAGCAAAGCTGGCTGTAACTCAGGGCTTCAGGAGGTGTCCCATGGTCCTGGGCCCTCTGAGAGCTCCCTGGAGATTCAGACCAGCAGTGGTCTCCATCTCTCTTTCTCAGCCCATTTGGGTGCCAGTTGTAGTAATCCTGCTTCCAACAACCAACACTCAGAAATCCATACCTGAGCAAAAGAGTGAATTCAAATGTCTGGATGCAGCATTCCAGTGCTTTATCTGCCCTTGAAGACACGGCAGAAAGGCCAGCAGACTCTACCACGGCCCCACGCTGGTGTCAGATGCAACACAAGAGCACGGCTTTGAAGTCTCTCCTTACTGCTGCCAGCCAGTGATTCTATGCCCTTATTTGATTTCTTCCCATTGTTTTAAAACCCTATTTCTCTTATAATCTTCCCAGAATTTGCATATGTTTGTACTGAGTCTCTACCGAGTAGGGATCAGGTATGATGGTTTCTACCATTATCAGAGATCAACTACTCTGAAAATTAACCTGTGCTTATATAAAAAGAGGACTATGTTTTTCATTTCCAGACCCTCTAATCGGTTTTATCTTCATGTATCTTTTAAAAAAAGAAAAATTCTTTAAACTCTTTTACATTGTATTTCCAGCATTTAAGACAAAACCCCAATTGTTTTTAATTTTACATCAGATCATTTGTAATTTATGATCCTCGGTGTTTGCATCTGTCATCTTGGACTGTCATAGCAGGATATCACAGACTAGGTGGCTTAAATAACGTAAGTTTATTTTCCCATGGATTTGGAGGCTTGCAGTCCGAGTGCGGAGTGTCAGCAGAGAGATCTCCCGGAAATGCCTCGCTTCCTGGTTTACAGATGGCAGCGTTTCCCTGTCTGTACCCAGCACTGCTTCAGTGCAGCATAGTGACAGGGAGACAAAGATTGCTGCCACCGCCCCTTCGGAGCACACTTGGTCTTTAGGGTTAGGGACCCACCCTTATGCAATCCATGAACCTGGGTTACCTCCCCACACTCCTGTGTCACCTTAGGGCTTAGGCCTTCGATGTATAACTCTCAGAGCGCCCCCTTCGGTTCACAGACATGTTCAAACTTTTCCTTGCTGAGGATGCTGACGCTTCAGTGTGGTGACTTATTTCCTGAAGACAAAATATAAATTAAAAATTAAAAGTCTGTAACAAACTTTAAATTGGGCATGGTTACAATGTTCAAAGAGATAAAAGAAAAAAAGGTCAAAAGGCAATAATGGAAGTTTCTAGAATTGAACGATATAATTAATTACTAAATTAAACAAATGCACATTTGCCATTTGTAGCTGAGAGCTCATCTTGCTCTGGTCCCCCTCCACCCTGCACTCCAGATAGTGGATTAGCATTCCTTAGAGCATTTTCCCACTTTGCTTCCCAAAGCTCTCTGTGTTTCAAGCATTCTCTGTGCATCTTCTGAAAAATCCCTTTTACAGGGTTTCTATGAGACATGAGTATGTTTTCTGGTGACTGCAAGATTTGAGATTTTGATACCAGCAGTCCTATAAAAACTGATGATTGCTGGGGATTTAGCTCAGTGGCTTAAGCACCTGCCTGGCAAGTGCGAGGTCGTGAGTTTGATCCCCAGTACCAAAAAAAAAAAAAAACTGATGATTGGATGGATATATTATCTATGTAATATTGGTAAATACTATATACTTCTCCAATAACTTTCCCAAATGTTCTCAAGGAACAAAATCTCTTACACACGCACACACACACACACACACACACAACACCTATGTGTTTTTCTTAAAGAAATTTAGGGAATTCTGTAATTCTGATGAAGATGTTCCTTCCATCCTACACTTGTCTGTTTCTGTTGCTATGAAAGAACATCATTGGGTCTGCCAAGTGGGTAAATTCTAAACCATAGGGATTTATGCAGCCCATGGCTCTGCAAGCTGAGAAGTCCAAGATCATGGGATGATGTCTGGCGAGACACTTCAGGGTGAGACATGACAGGATGGAAGGGAAAGCAAGCCATGAGAGACAGAGAAGAAATTGGGCTGAACTTACTTTATATGAAGTCACCTCTCATGGCAGTAAGTCTGATAATAAAAATACTGTTGTTTCAATCCATCCACAAAACTACTACTGAGATAGGGTACACTGTTGTTTCACATAAAGTCATTGAAATACACGATGTATTTGTGTTAATCACAATTCACTGGGGAGACAGCATCAGCAGGATGGAAAGAGTCGTATGAACAGGGGTTTGTTCAGGTGACTTGGCTCAGTCAACTCCAGAGAAGCCAGAGCTCTCTGATGCCAGTGGCAGGACTCAGGTGACACCTGAGAACGCCTCAGAAACAGAAACGTATGGTGCAATGTGTCTGCAGCTGAACATGAGAGAACCCGCAGAGCTATTGTGCTGCTGCCTGACATCCAAAGGCGGGACGTAGAGCTTGGAATTTGAGGCTCCAAGGTAAGGAGAACAGAGTCCTCACCAGCTCCAGGAGAGACGAGTGGATGCACTTTTCCTGGTTTGCTCTATTGAGGCCACCCGTCAGCTGAGTGGTGCCCACCCGAGCTGAGGGCAAGTCTTTCCACCCAGCCCTCCCACACAACAATCTCCCTGAGAAGACCCTCATAAACACACCCCAAAACAGCACTTCACCAGTTCTCTACGTGCCCCTTCACCCAGTCAAGGTGACACCTAAAGATACCCATCATGCACACAATTCTGTTTTACTAAGGCAGTGAAAATAAACAAAAAATACCAATGATAATTGAAGGACTCTTCCTTGCATTTGTGATGGCAACATCCTAGGCTTCCGTCTCATGCAACTGATTAGTTGTTCCATTTAAGCAATTATATACACTTGTGAAAGTTTTACATAGCAAGGCTTTGCTATGTTCTTAGCTCAGATGTTGACTTTATGGTCTGCAAGTTTGGAGAAGGTGTTCAGTCTGTGATGCGAGAGCACGCAAACCAGCACAGCCACGGAGACGAAGAAGGAAGAGCTGCTCTAAGCTCTGGTTCTGTAGCCAGACACCCACTGTCGGTATCCCCAGCATGAAGTTCTGCCCCAGCTTCCCAATGAGATTATCAATTTTAACAAGTAGTCCGTATTCTATGATATGTAATGTACAAAACAGCAAAATTCACTTTCTCAAGTTTTTGTTTCAAAATTAATTTTTGCTTCATATAATTATAATTTGGAAGATGTTGGAGTAAACACCAGCAGCATATCAGAGCCTCTCCAGAACAAGGAATTCAGACACCTGGAAAAAATACAAAAAAAAAAAAAAACTCCAAAAAACAAACACGTGTGCTTCCTGCGCAACCCCCGCCAGCCCGGAGGAGTGCAGCGCTACCCTCGGACTTTGTCCTGCACTACCAGGCTTCCTTTGTGACTACCACCAACCCGGAGGAACACAGCACCAAAGACCTCTGCCCTCAGCAACCCTCCCTATCTCCTAGACCAGGTACTTGAACCTCAGCTCCCACTCCTCCTTCCAGAACCTTGAATTGCAGTGGACTAACCGTGCTGAGTTGAGGGGAGACTCAGTGACTTCTCACCCAAACAGAAGACCTCAGCAGGCTCCAATCACTATCCTCCTGTGCTTCTCCTGGCATTTGTCCAACAACTTCAACAACCAGTTGAAGTTACAGCTTCACTAAGGGTATGAGATCGCCACCAAGTTCTCTCACATTCACCTTCTTCACCGCCTGAAGTCCTGTACTTGGGCACTTTCCAATGTCTTTGAAAGATTTGTCATTAAATCAAGGATTGGAAAGGCTAGAATGCATCGGCATGGCAGTTTCCCTTTTTTCAGCTTTCCTAAGGATGCAGTTCCATTGGTTTATTTTTAATTTTTTTAAATTTTGTTTTGGAGAGAATAGGACCAAATAGGATGACACAGAATGAAACCACTCAGAATAAAACCACAAAAACAACATAGGACTTCAAAACAAGATAGCCCTCTGTGGACACCCAGACTGATGCCACCAGCCCTCCCCTCAGCAAGGACAAACTACACCACTGCGCCGTGCTTCCATCATGCCTGGCAGATGCCCAGACCCAGGACACCTTCTGGCCCCTTGGGAATACTACCTAACTCTTGGACCTAATACTGCTGTTGATCTTCAGCTCCCGCCCTTTCTCCTAGAACCTTGGACTACAGTGAATTAACCATGCTAGCTTAATGGGAGATTCAGTAACTGCCTCACCCAAACAGAGGACCTCAGCAGGCTCCAGTGAGTGTGGTGGATATGCCCCTAAAACAGAGGTGTGCAGTGGGTAAATAGGGCCAGTAGTAAAGCTCCCTCCAACTAACTGTAAGACCTTGGTGAGTATGGCAAGAGTGTGGATGACTCCTCCCTGCACACAGAGAACATCAGGTAGGGTGAGGGGTGTGGTGAGAAGGACTCCCCCAACTTGGAGAAAATCAAAAGGGCTTATGAGACACACAGGCATACAATAGAGACACAGTAGGGCCTCAGCTGACACAAACACTATAGACAGGGAGATTTGGTGACCTAGAATAACCTGTAGATAAAGTAACAGTAGGAACTAAAAGCTGACCTATATTAATACTATTAGGTTGCCTGCACAGGAAGAATATAAGACTCACCCAACAGGCCTTGCAGGAGGAAATCAGGTGACTGGCCCACCTCTTCATTGTGGGACCACACAATTGTACAAACATCAACCTTACAGTAGGACCCAAAGATACACACTACCAACAGTTGAAACTAGTGGGACTGAAGGACCCAATATTAACCCAAAAGGGGAAAATGGCAAAATGAAAAAGCAAAATGCAGTCTCAAACATCTAGTCTACCAGGAGCAAGTACAGAAGACATTGAAATAGAGGACTTCAAAAGTAACACACAGGAAATCTCTTAAAAGACAGCAAGTGAAATAAAGAAAACCTCCATGAGGCTATAGAAGAAATCAAATTTGAAGTAAACTCTCATGTAAAGACAGAAATAACAACCTTAGCAAAGGAGCTACTCAGCACAGCTAAAGAAGAAATAGATTTTTAAACAGGACAGAAGATGAGAAACTGATTGAAAACTTGAATGAACAATGTAGAAAACAAGTAGAATTCAAGAAACAAACTCAAAGAGACATCCAAAAAGCAAAAACTTCTACTGAAAGCTGGCAAAACTGTTTAACTGAAGCTGAGGATAGGATTTGGGACTAAGAGGACAAGATCGCAATTAGCTATCATGAAAGGATATAACTTTTAAAAATAACAAAGCACAAAATGACAATCCAACAGCTTCAAGATGATGCCAAGAGAAACAACATAAGATTACCAGGCATCAGTGAAGATGCAGCAGTCAATGCAAATAATATAACTAAACTATTCACAGAAGTAATAGCAGAAAATTTCCCAAACATGGGGAAAAATCTGATATGCAGATAAGTGGAGCATACGGAATGCCAAACAATCACAACCAACATAAATCTACACCCAGACATATAATACTTAAGATCCCAGACATACAACATAAAAACAGAATATTAAAAGCTGTTAGAGAAAAGGCACAACTCACCTATCAAGGAAAGCCCATTAGAATCACAGCAGAATTTTCACCACAAACTCTCAAGTCAAGATGAGCTTGGAGTGAAGTATTTCAGGCACTGAAAGAAAACAACTTTCAACCCAAACTGATGTACCCAGCAACACATTCATTTAGACTTAAGGTATAAACAAGATACTTCTATCACAAAGAACAACAAAAGAAATTCATGTTGACCAAACCAATCCTAGAAAGAGTACTGAAAGACATACTAGATAGAGATAAAAATGACCACAATCTCCAGAACAACAACAGAAAGAAACCACCAGGTAGGACAAGCAATTAAACAAGGGGGAAAAGCAGAAAGCAAACAACTGGAACATAACATGGCAAAGTCAAGCCAGTACATGTCAGTTATATCCATAAATGTACATGGGCTCAATTTACCTATCAAAAGAAATAGGTTAACAGAATGGGTGAAGAAACTTGGTCTCACAATATGCTGTATAAAAGAAACATATATGACCCAAAAGGAAACTCATAGATTAAAAGTCAAAGGAAGGAAAACAGGATTCCATGAAACAGGACTTAGTAGATGTTTACAGAGTGTTCCATTCAACCACATCAGAATAAACATTCTTCTCAGCTGTGCATGGGACATTCTCCAATATAGACCATATATTAGACCATAAAACATTCTTAAGTAAATGCAAAGGTATTGAAATTATTCCATGCATAATATCTGACCCTAGTGCACTAAAATTAGAAATTAATGGCAAAAGTAATTGGAAAACCTGAATAAATACATGGAAATTAAATAACAACCTTCTGAAAAACCAATGGACTACAGATGAAATTAAACAAGAAATAAAACAATACCTACAATTCCATGAAAATGTGGAAACAACATACTGTAATCTGTTGGATGCAATGAAAGCAGGATTAAGAAGGAAATACATAGCAATAAATTGTCATATCAAGAAAACAGAACAAGCACAAATAAACAACCTAATGCTTTATCTCAAGCTTTTAGAAAAAAAGAGCAAGTTAAAACCAAAGCTCATAGAAGAGAGGAAATTGTAAAGAATAGAGCAGAATTCAATGCAATTGAAACAAGAAAATACAAAGAATTAATGAATCAAAAAGCTGGCTTTTTGAGAGCATAAACAAAATTGGCAGACCTCTGGCTAACCTTATCAAGAAAAACAAAGAAAAAACCAAATTTGCACAATAAGGACTGAAAAGGGGGAAATTACTACAAATCCCATGGAAATTCAAAGGATCATGAATATCTACTTTGAAAATCTCTACTCACATAGAGTGGGAAACACAGAGGAAATGAACAGATTTCTAGAAACATATAAACTACCAAATCAACCAAGAGGATATAGCAATTTTTAATAACCCAATATTAGCTATTAAAATTGAAAACATAATTAAAAACTTATCAACAAACAAAATCCAGGTCCTGCTGGACTCATGGCTGAATTCTACAAAAAAATTTATAGAAGATTTGATGCCAATACTCCTTAAACTCTTTAATGAAATTGAAAAGAAAGCAATTCTCCCTAAATCATTCCTGGAGGCAAGTATTACTCTCATACCAAAACCAGAGAAAAACCCAACCAAAAAGGTGAATTATAGGCCAATCTCGCTAATGAACATTGATGCAAAGATTCTCAATGAAATACTGGCATATAGAATGCAGCAAATCATCAAGAAGATTATACATCACAACCAAGAGGGATTCATTCCAGGAATGCAGGAAAAGTTTAACATATGCAAATCAATAAATGTAATACACCACATCGACAGAGCCAAAAACAAAAACCACATGGTCATCTCAATAGATGCATTAAAAGCTTTCAATAAAGTCCAACACATGTTTGTGATAAAAACCCTTCAGAAACTTGGAATACAGGGTGTCTACCTCAATCTCATAGAGGCCATCTATGACAAACCAACAGCCAACATTACACTAAATGGACAAAAAAGGAAAACTTTCACTTTAAAATCAGGAACAAGACAAGGATGTCCACTATCACCACTCCTATTCAAAATAGTTCTGAAAACACTAGCCAGGGCAATCAGACAAGAGAGAGAAATAAAAGGAATAAAGATAGGAAAGGAAGAAGTTAAACTATCACTATTTACAGATGACATGATACTCTATATAGAAGACCCAAAAAACTCCATTAAAAGACTACTAGAGGTAATAAACAAATTCAGTAGTGTAGCTGGATACAAATTCAACACTTAAAAATCAATAGCATTCCTGTACAAAAACAAAAAATTCACTGAGAGAGAAATTATGGAAATATTGCCTTTCACAATAGCATCTAAAAAAATGACATACTTAGGAATCAACCTAAGAATGTAAAAGACTTATATGCTGAAAATTATGCTATGCTAAAAAAGGAGACTGAAGAGGATATTAGAAAATGGAAGGATATTCCTTGCTCTTATCTAGGAAGATCCAACATTGTCAAAGTGGACATACTCCCCAAATTGTTATACAGATTTAATGCAATCCCAATCAAAATACCATTAACATACCTCACAGATCTAGAGAAAACACTTCTAAAACTCATTCAGAAAGATAAGAAACTTAGAATAGCAAAGGCAATTCTGGACAGCAAAGGCAAGGCAAGAGGCATCTTAATTCCTGACTTGAAACTATACTCCAAATCCACAGTGATAAATTCAGCAAGGTACTGGCAAAGAAATGGACCTGAGGATCAAAGGAACAGATTAGAAGATTAAACTTCTACTTCTGTAGTAAACCCAACCAACTTCAGAAGATTCTACTTCTGTAGTAAACCCAACTATAATTTCACTCAGCCACCTGATATTTGACAAAGGGACTAAACATGTTCACTGGAAGGAGAGCCTCTTTAATAAATGGTGTTGGAAAAACTGGCTCACCACATGCCGAAGAATGAAACTAGATCCATGCCTATCACCATGCACAAAATTAAAGTAGAAATGGATCAAATACCTAAATGTTAAAACAGAAACACTAAATCTACTGGAAGACAAGGTAGGTAGAAGTCTTAGAGACATAGGGGTAGGCAGAGAATTCATGAACAAAATACAAACTGTATGGGAAACTTTTCAAAG
Organism: Dolichotis patagonum; assembly: GCA_004027295.1. Classification (NCBI taxonomy): domain Eukaryota; kingdom Metazoa; phylum Chordata; class Mammalia; order Rodentia; family Caviidae; genus Dolichotis; species Dolichotis patagonum. The sequence continues at coordinate 26,477 of PVJX010002599.1, read as the reverse complement.
AATCAACAACTGGGATCTCATATTATTGAAAAGTTTCTGCATTTCAAAAGAAATCATGAACACAGTGAAAAGAAAATCCACAGAATGGGAAAGAATTATAGCCAGCAACCCTTCAGACAAAGGACTTATATCCAGAACATATAAAAAATTGAAAAACATCTAGACCCCCACATTCATAGACCTTCTCCAAAAATGGGCATGTGAGACGAACACACATTTCTCAGATGAAGATATACAAATGGCAAATAACTCCATGAAGAAATGTTCACCATCACTGGTCCTTAGAGAAATGCAAATTAAAACAACATTGTGATTTCATCTCACTCCGGAAAGAATAGCTGCCATCAAAAAATTAACTGATAACAAATGTTGGCGAGGCTGTGGGGAAAAAGGAACACTGCTCCACTGTTGGTGTGAGTGTAGACTGGTGCAGTCATTATGGAAGTCAATATAGAGATTTCTCAGAAGACTAGGATTGGAAGTTCCATTCAATCTAGCTATTCCCTTCCTGGATATTTTCCCAGAAAAATTGAAAAGGTCATGTCACAGTGATATATGTGTACCCATGTTCATAGCAGCACAATTTGTAATAGCTAAATCTTGGAAACAACCAAGATGCCCATCAACCGCAGAGTGGATGAAAAAGATGTGGTATTTTTATACAATGGAATATCACTCAAGTATAAAAAAGGATGATCTTGACTCCTTCATAGGTAAATGGGGACAACTTGAGACTATCCTTATAAGTGAAATAAATAAGAATCATATTTATAAATATCACGTTGTATCTCTAGTGTAAATGGTGATAAAAAGGGTAGAAGTAATAAAAACCCAAAATGTGTAATTGCTACTGTAAAAAAGAGAGGAAAAGAAAGTGCTCTAAAGGGTATAACTGCCCGTATGTTTAAGTGTGTAGTGCTGATAACCATATTACTAAGTGTTTGTTGTATCGTTGAGCAGAACCGTTTTCTGTCTCCCTGTTTGAATGTCTACTTTGTATGCTTTAATTTTGTAAGTTGAACAACTATTTCTAAGAGGACAATATGTAATTTATCAACTAGTGATTTCTTAGTGTTATTTGAAATTCTATATTGTTTCTATCCTTTTTTCTGTTTTGCTTTTTTTCTTTTTAAATAAAATTAAAAAAAAAAAAACAGCCAAAAGAAAGCAGAAAGAGCTCCAGGAAGCAGTAAGGAACCAATAGGAAAACCAGAAACCACAAACCAGAAACCACAATGCGCTAGACACATTCAATTTTCTGATCACTGTAGAAGGGCCACAGACATAAGGTGGAGGAAAGGCAGCCTCTTTGACACAGTGCTGGGAATACTGGTTATGCAAGTGCAGGAGATGAAACTGTATATTTTGCTCTGCACTAAAATAAAATGAAAATGGATCAAAGACTTGGATATTAAAACAGAAACATTGATTCTTCTGGAAGATAAAATTGGTAAAAATCTTGAAGGCACAGGCATAAAAGAAAGCCTTTCTGAAAAACATATCCATTCTAAAAGAAATAAACCTAGAAATAAACAAATGAGATCATATCAAATTAAGAAACTTCTACACAACAAGGAAAACAACTAACAGAGAGAAGAGACAACCTACCTAATGGAAAATATTTATGTTAGCAACTTCTCAGACAAAGGATTAATTTGTTTAATATGTGAAAAATTTAAAAAATATTAGATCCCCCAAATAAAAGACCAAATTAAAAAATGGGCAAGTGAAATAGACAATTCTCAGAAGATGAAGTACAAATGGCCAATAAATACATGGAAAACAATTTTCAGCCTCTTTGGCCATTAAAATAATCCAAATTGAAACAATACTGAAATTCATTTTGACCCAGAAAAAAAGCTACTATCAAGGATCAAGCAAAAACAAAATTTTGTGAGATTGTTACAAAAACTAACCCTTCTACACTGCTGATGGTAACGTAAACCAGCATAGGTACTATGGAGATCAGTATATATTCTTTGAAAAACTAACTGCAGAAATTCCATGTATCCCACATTTGAGTTCAGAATGTCTTCCTCAAAGGGCTAAAACCACCACATTGCAGTGATGCCTGCATTTGTGTTTTTATCATAGCACGAGTCACAATAGCCTAACTTCTCAGCTATAATGGAGCAATTTGAGCCATGGATGCACATTAAGATTATAATGCTAAGTGAAATAAATCAGACACAGAAGGTGAGCTATTGCATTGTTAATCTTATAAGAAACCAAAAGTATAATTTGCTTTTCTGTTTTTTACTTCATGAAAAAGTAAAACTAATTTTCATAAAAGAGAAGTCATAGTTATTATGCTCTGTATCATTATCTTCAAAAATAGTTCAAAAGATAAACCAATAAAGTTCTTACAAAAAACAAACAGATAATAATACACTTTCTTTTCAATGCACTAAGATAAACTATTCACATAAGTGAAACAAATTAGCATACATATTGAAATATTTTTAAAAGAATGGAGTATGCAATTTGGGGAAGTATTTTTATGTCTGCCTACTTCTTATTTGTCTCACTTTTATTTTGCTCTTTGTGTGTGTGTATGTGTGTGTGTGTGTGTGTGTGTGTGCATACACACACATATATGATGATTTAAATATACAGTGTTTACATATATATAATGTTTAAGTACACATTTATTATATAGATATTATTCCTCCAATAAAAGAAACCATGTATATTTGAGCAACATGTCTAATTTATTTCACTTAATATTATGTTCTCAAATTCTCCCCATTTACCTTTGAACACCTCAAGTTTATCTTTCTTTATGGGTGTTTATATGTAGAATATTTTTCCTTATCCATTCATCTGCTGATGAACATGTCCACTGGTTCCAAAATCTAGCTATTATAAACTTTGCTGCTATATACATGGGTGTGCATATATCCTTATAATATGGTGATTTTAACTCTTTCAGAAAGATTCCTAGGAGAAGAAAGCTGGGTCAAATGGAATCTACTTTTTGTTTTTGGAGGAATCTCCACACTGATTTCCACAGTGGTTGTACTAGTCTGCATTTCTACCAACAATGTAGTAGAGTTAATCATTCTCACATCATCAGCAGCATTTTTTATAATAAGATATTTTGATGACAGATATTTTTTCCAGGGTAAGATGAAATGTTCGCACAGCTTTCATTTTCATTTCTCTGGTCCTTAGCATTCTTTTTACCTGGAAATCAAGCTCATGATCTCACATTTGCCAGGCAGATGCACTGTGCCACCAAGCTAAAATCCTTGGCCCCTTAGTTCATGTGTCTTTGATGGCCAGCAGTGATGGGCATGTTTTCATGTATTTATTGGCCACTGGTACTTCTGAGAAGGGTCTATTCATTTGGTTGCCCATTTTTTTATTGGGTTTTCTATTTGAGGTGATCAAAATTTTTTTGAGTTCTGTGTATATTTTTGCCTGTTACACCACTGTCCATGTATATATTCTTGCCTGTTACACCACTGTCCATCTCCACAACTTTTTCTCATTCTACAGATTGTCTCTTCATTTTGTTGGTTGTTTACTTAAGTGCCAAAGCTTTGTAATTTGGTATAATCCCATTTGTTGATTTTCTGTGTTATTTCTTATGTCACTGGAGTTCTGTTTAGAAAGTCCTTGACTATTCATGGGTCTTCAAGAATTGTATTTGTTGTATTTTCCAGCAGACGATGTTTTTCTGTTTTGACAGTCAGATCTTTGGTCCATTTTATCTTTGTTTGAACACCGTTAGTTATATAGATCTAGATTCAGTTCTCCATGTATGGATATCCAGTTTCCACAACATCGTGTTTTAAAGATGTCTTTCCTTCAGTGTGCATTTTGGGTTCCTTTGTAAAAGATCAAAAAGCTTTGAGGCCGGGGCTGCCTCTATTTATGTTCTGTTCCATTGTTTCACATGCCTTATTTTGTGCCAGTGCCATACTGTTTTAATCACTAGAGTTTTATAATATAACTTTAAATCTGGGATTTTATGCTGCCTGCTTTAATTTTGTTACTGAAAATTACTTTTGTTTCTTATGATTTATAAATTTTAAGACTGTTTTCTCTATATCTATGAGACATGCTGTTGGTATTTAGACTAGTATTGCATTAAATCTGTGTATCAATTTTCAGAGTGTGGTATTTACAATTATATTCATTCTGCCTGTCTAGGAATAGGTAATATTTTTCCATTTTCTGATGCTCTCCTAGATTTCTTTTTTCAGTTGGATATAATTTTCAATTTATAAATGTTATACTTCCTTAGTTAGATTAATACCTAGGTATTTAATATTTTTGATGCTATTTTGAATATAATTGTTTCTTTTCAGTTCATTCATTATTAGTGTATTAGAATGCTATTGCTTTTATGTTCATTTTGTGTCCTGCTACACAGCTGAAGTTGGTTATAAAATTCCTTAAGTATAAATAATTTAAACAGCAAAATAAAAAGATAAATTAGAGGACACAGGGAAGTAAAACTTTTGCAAATGGAAAGGGGAGACAAGGGCAGTAGTAGAGAGGAGGGAGAAGTGGAGAAGGAGATGTGACATAAACAATATGTGAAACTCCCTGTGATGAATGTATTCACTATGTACGTACCACAAACATATACTAACAAAAAGCAGGTTTACAAACCTCTAATTCATTTTATATCTAATAGCAACATTTGGAAGTAGGTATCATTTCATTTTATAAATATTACACTCATTGTATTTAGGCAAAGCAGACTGGATCAAGTCATTCAGCTACCACTATGGAAACAATATCCGAACATAAGCTTTTTTTTTATTTTAAAGAGAATAAAACAGAAGAGGATAGAACAAAGCAGATCAGAACAGAACAACATAAGCAACACAGCACTTTATGAACATAAGCTTTTATTCCAAATTGCACTATCTGCAGAAGATCATTTCATCTCAGAATTTAAAAGTCTATTAGAATGTGTTTTTAATAATAGCACACAATTCAACACACATTCTTGTAATTTAATTACCTTTTCTGCAAATAAAATCTTTCATCCAAATCTTTTTATTTACTTTTCTCTGCAGCCACTAGCAATAGTTACTTATTTTGAATAACAAGAGTATAGAAAATTCTGGAGGAGAAACTCTTGTCTTCAAACAGGGAAAGAAAAATGTTGGTGAAATTTTGAAAGACACTACATTCTGGAATTGTATTAGTTCAACCAATATAATAAAAAAACCAAATATTCTGAACATAACAAAAGTACTGTAAAATGCATCACTTTGATATACTTAAAATGTATTCTCTCTCGTAGGCCTCCTTGAGAAAGAAGAAATAGCATAATCATCTGTGAAATAAGTGAAAAATCAGACTGAAAACATGCAACGTATTCCTTGGCAAGAAGTGGCCACTGGAGAAGTTTTCATAAACCCTGCTGACAGGCAGTGAGCAGTGCCCTAACAGGCTGGAGCACATGGGATTCCAGTGGTGTGATGCTTCGGAGTAGCAACAGGAACCCTCAGACTGCTGGTTGTAACAGCACTTTCCCAGACTTGTCAGTCTTCCCTGTTTCAAAAGCTGTGGACCATTGTTGTGCTAAATATTTAAGCAAGTATATTTTCACAATTAGGCTTTTCTTAAAAATCAGACACACACTTGTATGTGTATACACACCAAAGTGTAAGAAATAATGAAAGAACTTGAGCGAGTGTCCTTTAGAAGGTCTGTTTAAATGTCTGAACATTTTGTTCAGCAGGAGAACCACCTCCAAAGAAGCTACCATATCCCAAGGAACAAATTCAAGTCTCCTATTTGTGTACATACAGCAGGCATTCGCACATGTGTCACAAAATAGACACACACAAAAGGCTATTTTAAGTATAATTGTCTCCATTCTAAAAGATCCACTGCCTTTCTCAGGAAATGTATAATATACATTGTAAAATATTAAGAACACAGAGCTTGTAAAATTTTAATGGGCACACAAAAGTCTTTTACAACCTTCTTACTCACTAAGTGGTCCCACATTAAAATAAAATAAATCTTCACCCAAAGAGAAAGCACTTAAATGTACAGCCTTTTCAGATTTTAGTCCCCCAAAGAATTCATTTTTCTTACTGTCAGATATAATAAAATCATCGGTTCCAAGGAAAAAATAATTAAAGCACTTAGCATGATGTTTTACTTTCAGTATTTAAAAATCAGCTATTTCTTATGATCAGTAATTTAGTATTCCATTAGATTTTATGATACTGCATATAGATCCACACAATGGATACTAATGATTCTGGACTCTGAGACACTTGTTACTTAAGTCACAAACTAAGATATCTGCCAAGAGCTTATGTCTTAAAAATTATGCAGAGAATGCAAAATGATCACAAAGTAGGGCAACCATAGAGGAACCATACAAACTCTACCAAATGATGCTTTTCGTGTTTTCAAATTCCTTCCAAGCCACAGCCAGGCTTACATAAAAATAGCCTTGGTTTCTTTGTTGTTTTTGTCTATGCCTTTTAATACATTCATTTTAAATATTTATTGAGTACATTGTATATGAATTACCATCATTTGAATCAGGAGTTACCCCTCAGAGAGCGGAGCTGATAGTTGGGCAAAATGTGAAATAAAGTAAGCATAGGTCAGTGTGTTGAGGTGATGCTTCTGTAAGGGATGGGTGGAGGACGGTGGGGAGGACTAATTAACTTTCCTGCTGGGGTGCGCTCAGTGCCTGGGGCCCACTAGGAAACAGAGAAACAGTCTAATTGTGGAAAACAGGAAAAAATTTGATAGAGAAATTTCATATAGAGGAATGTTTAGGGCTTTTCAGGTAAAAGCATGCCTGACACACATACTTCTGAGTGGGTTATTTTGGAAGAACCAAAATCTGAAACCTGTCAAACACTTGTGTAGGTTTCTGGGAACTACTGAGTCAGAACCACTAAGAACAGGGCCAGCACACATGCTTAACCCGTCCTAGCTGGAGCTTGAATGTGGTATCGGAAGCACGAGGGTGCAGTATTAACCAGTGACAGCAAACAGTCTTTATGAAGTTAAAACCGTCTCCTCTCGCTACCACTTACAATGTCTTGGTACGAATACAACGTTTTCAATTGTGTAGATGAAATCATCGTTTTAGAAATCACAAAAATATGGCAAAACTCGTTCCTTAGTAGGTGAATTATTGATAATAGAGATTTTTTACATAAAATGAGCATCCTAAGATGGATTCTGTTTGCAGGACTCTGTGGCCTGTGGCCCTCACTGCCCAAGGAGTGGAGCAAGACTCTCTGCATCACGCTGCTTCAAGCAGTGAAGACACCGGTGAGCAGAAATCCCTGAGGGGTATTTCACAGACACATAATAAGACCGTGCCAGTATCTCCTATGGAAACAGTAATAATTATAAATCCTTAACAATATTTGCATATCACATTTAAGATAAACTCAATATTAACTTTTTCAAGTAGGAACACCTATGCCTCCTAGGCTATTTCAGCGGTTACCTATTACACAATAATTTAAATCTGATTATATCTCCCTGATCTAAATAACAAACTTCTCCCACCTCACTCTTAAGCTTAGAAACTTTCTAAATCATCTTTTGTTTTAGTGATAAGCATGGACACAAAAAAATATTGTCTCATTGTAGAAGAACTGAAACTAAGTAAAGAATACAAGTGGGTCGGATGCAGTCTGTAAGAGGTTGCTTAACTTTTCAATGAGGATTTGCCTTTTGATCAGCCATAAAAATCACTATATTGGTCTTTTACTTCTTGAGGTAAATCTTAGCAATAGCTTTATCATAGCTGTTTATTTCTTTTTACCACTGAATATTTATTTCATATAAAGTGTATCAAAACTTGAGACATTTTTATTTCATTTTCTTATCTGGATCTTCAACATGATGTGTGAAATTAATAAGAGTGAAAGCTCTCCTAAGTTTTACTGATCATTGGAACTTTAAAACCCTGCTTGAAAGCTTTTGTTAATCAGAAATTTCTTAAGATAAGTTGTTTTTCTTTGTATAAAAACTACAAAAACAATTATTAAAACAGAATTGTATTTAAATGTGGACTGTATTATTAGCATCAATTTCAGTACAACAAGCAGATAAACCTATCTTCAATATAAACAAGAGCACATTTAGTCCAATAAGGATGTCTGTCAAATACATGTGAAATTCTTCGTAAGAATTCATACAGCTACTTCTCAAAGGGACAAAATCCAAAGCCACATAAGCCATTCTTATTAAAAGCACTGGATGTGACCATAATATATTGGCATTTAAAGAAAGAAATGAAGGTTAGATTAATAATATTTCTTTAATGAATTCCAAAAATTTCCACTACTTGCTGGAGATTTTGCCTTATGCCAGAGATGTAAATATGAGTACAGTATATGCCTTACACAAATCAAAATGTAGGGGTGAGTTTAAAGAACCAGAAAAAAAGAATAACAAGCAACGACCTTGGACTTGTGGACATAGGGAGCAATTCTAGGTATTTCTTTGTCTCCAGCACTGAGTGTGTCTGATTTGCCCCAGTCATGGCCTTCTCAGCAGCATCTTAGAGTATACAGCCTTGAATGCCTGTGACCTTCCCCCATGATTTCTGCATTCTCTGCTCCAAGCTTGTGTTTACCCATCGAGATACGACTGGTGCATTCCTGGCTCATTCAGCAGTTTATTCAGGGAAGAAACACTGTGATTTATAAAATGCTAATTCAAAGTTAGTGACTCATGGAACATTTTTCATACTTTTCAACATTCTTTAAATTAGCTTAAAGTCATACCATTTCCAGACTTAGATGTAGGTGTAAAATAACCTCAGGAACGCATAAACACTTTAATTCCCTCCTCTCAGAGCATCATGTTTTATCACTTTAAACTTAATTTTCTTGTTTAAGGAGTCAGAATAAATTAGAAATAAATTTTTAAAACTGCACACAAATGTATATGGCTTAAAGAAGAGCCAGATGTCACGAAATGGAAATGAGAATAATCAGCTTCTGAAGCACATTCAGAAAAGTTTCCGAGGGAGAAACTGAGGGAATAAGAACATTTAGAAAGACACTTCTTTATATCCCTGAATACCATGGACTCCTTGACTATAAATATTAATTGGTTACTCCTGGCTTGTGAACGCCAGGAAAACATCACTAGCTGATTGTCAGGGGGTCACAGGAGATTTGTCAGGTCTGTGACATGTGTAAAACTCAGTGTCCAGTACATTTTCCTTTATTTACTTTTCCTGTTGATTTACCTGTTGGGATATATTCATCTGTGTTCCATTTATGCTTTTCTGATAGTGTGCTAATTATGCAAGGTAGTCCACCCACCCTTGACTTTATAAGCAAACCAGTCCAACCTCCTTCAGAAGAGAGAGAGAGAAGCTGTCAGCAAACTCCAGGTTATTATCTATTGACTGAGTAAACACAGCCTGGGAAAAGAAGTCACACAAAGCTGGGAGCAGTGCCACTAGGCCACCAGTAGCAATCACACAGATTCAATTTTTTTCGGTCCTTGTAAATCACTGAATTCATTCATTCACCAAATATTTACAGTGTACCTACAGTGTGCTGAGAAATCTAAACCAGATAGGCAAATAGATGAATAATTCTGGATATGTAAATGTGCTACAATACACTGAGGCAAGGTGGCGGGTAGAAAAAAAATCCTATATTGGGGGACTTACCTGAGATAAGCTTGTAGGTTTGGGTAAAGCATGGGAGACAGAGGCACAGCCACATGAGACACTATAGGTACTGAATAATGGTACCGGAGTCCATCCCAGGCACACAGGAAATGCCAAGCCTTTGAAGTGAAAAAGGATGTCACCAGGAGAGAACGTCATAGGATAGGACAGAGATAAAGGGGAGACCGTGGAAGGCCATGCAGGCTGGGAAAGGGAGGTTCATTTTTCTTCTAAACTCAGTGGTGAGCAGAGAAGGGTTTTCAACTTGAAGTAGAGTGATTTTACTTCACTGGAAAACATAACCCACTGAAAAGCATATCAGTCTGGTTATTATGATCAGGCTAGATCACAGGGGGAGAAAATGAGAAAGGTCTACTGCCTTAGGAATCTGTAGAAATAGGGACAGGGATGGAAGTCTTCCTGAGAACATGGCAGACTAAGTAATTATTAAGAGGAAATGGAAAATGAAGGCATACTGTGTACAAACACTGGTGAGGTACTAGTGAGTTAGTGTTGTTGGAAAGCTAAAGGGAGTAATTAATGGTGCAGCTCAGATTTTGTATTTGATCAAGCAAGTAAAAACAGCACCCTTAAAAGAGATGAATGAGAATGAGGACAAGAAGCGTTTTTTGGACATATGAAAACAAGTTTTGCTCATGTTAAATCACACATGGATTTAACACATCCAAGTGTCAAGTGTGTCCTTTCCAGCTAGTGGAGACATTTCAGCAGGAGATAGGAATCACAGAGATCCTGGTCATCGTGGATAGAAGTGAAGATAAGCAAAACAACCTGGACTGTTCTGTGAAGCCACCCTTGATTTGTGTATGTATTAGAGGAGAAATATATCCATAGAGGATTGAAAATAGTAACTGGAAACCAGAGGGAGAGTGTAGCATCAAAGAAGACAAGAAAAGATTGATCGTCCTTTAGGGAGAAGCTGCAGAACTGGTAAGACAGGGACCCACTTGGTCACGCTGGCCATGTGATAGAGCTCAGTGGAGTGAGAGGGAAGGGGACCACCCTGGAGGCAGGATGGACGGGTGAAGAACTCAAACACTGCGGGTATGAAGCCATCTTGAAAACTGAAGCACTAAGAGAAGCAGAGAAATGGGAATGCAGCCAGCCAGAAAGACATGAGGAGGAAAAGATTCTGTTTTGTTGTAGCTTTTTAGGATTTTCCTGTTGTTGGGGATTGAGAAGTGAGGGTCTGCACTGTGTTATATCCAGACCCAATATATCCAATTATTTTTTAACAGGGTCTCCCTATATCACCAAGCTTCCCAGGCTGGGCTAGAATTTCCAGTTCTCTAGTCTCCACTTTCAAGAGTTCAGGGACTCCAGGTGTGTGAAACCATTTCTTGCCTCTGTAGTATGTGAAGGCCCCGGGTTTTCTTCCCAGCAGCTAAATAAGTGAATGAATGAATGAATGAATGAATAAACAAAGTTTTGAAAATGAAAGATATTTATTTATAGAAACAAAACAAAGAAGGCAGAAAGCACTGGAACAGGAAGGAAGAAGGACAGGAGTAGTCTTTCACAGGAACAAAGGGAATGGAAGAAAAAAGATCAAAGCGACTTGCGCCAATGGGACACCCTGGTCTCCATGGGGGCTTTTGGTCGACAATATCTGTTTCTCAGGATCTGAAACAATTCTGCTTTAAACTAGGCTCCAAAGGCCGGTCAATTGCTATTTGCTACCAATTCATCTTGAGAGAAATGCCCTTCAGTGTGGAAATACGAAATGCATTTGTTGTTTCTGTTTTCCTTTTTTTCTTCCAATATCCCTATGGGAGAAGTTTGTTCTGGTTCACAAAGACCTACATTCAAGAATTGCCTGTATTCAAGACAAGTGAGAAACATGCCTGGAAAAATAATGGACAATCCTAAGGGACTGAGTAGAGAAAAAAATCACCAGGTTTTTGAAAAGAAGAAAAAGTTAGTTGAGCTTTTTGGGTTTTTTTAAACAACCGTATCACAATTCCAATTTAGTGACATACTGTAGTGTAAATGACGTTGTAGGCAGTGCATTATATCACAGCTCACTACAATTATACAAGTGGCAAATGAGATGGAAAAATCTAACCCAAATGTTTCTGACAAACGATGAAATCTCCAGAACCTGGATGTTTGGGCATGCTTCAGCATCCAAAGTCGTCAATTCTTGCGCTTTCTCTCCCTTACGACTTTCTTACTGCTGTCTTACTCTGGCTTCAGTTCTCAAGCAATCTCCTCTCTTACATTATTGCACAGCACTTTTTTAAAAAGTGTTCCTCAGAAACACTAGCAAGAAGAAATAATAAAGAAGCAACAAATTGGGAGAAGGTGTTGGACACATCTAACACACCAGTAATATTTGAGAATGGATCTTTGCAAAACTCCTACAAATCAATAACCGAAAAGTAAGTTATCTAGTAGAAAAAAGGGCAAAAGCCATGCTAAGCTGTGAGTAGGAAAGTAAACACAAACGTTTCCAAAACATTTGCAGTTGTTTAATACCATTCAAAAACTTGAAAATCTGAAATGAAATCACAATGAAGTCTTTTATACACACTAGAGTAACCAAAATTAAAAATTGCTGGTGAGACTGTGGGGCGATGGTACAATGGAAATTTTGTATTTGCTAGTAGGAGTGTAAACTGTTCACTATCTAAAAGAACTACACATCACCTAGGATAGCTGAAGATGTCCGTGTCTACACCTGACCTTTTTATGCCTAAGTATATATCCTAGAGATTTGCCTCCAGGAGTCAAGTGTGGAAGTGTTCATAACAGAAATGATAACACAAACTTCTTCAAGTGCAAACAAAATAAATAGATAACTAAGTTCTGCTATATAGTCCATTCCTACAGCCCAGCACTACAGGGCCACGACATGAGCAGATGTAGCCAACCAGTCACAACACGGATTTCAGCAAAAAAATTTTAATATACAAAGCTGATTGGCGGACGTACATAGCGTGTGTTTCTATATATGTGACATTCAACATGGACAAGGACTACCAAGCAGTGTTCCGATATGTATGTGTATTGGAATTACACAAGACTGCAAGAAAAATGGAACATTTCAGGGAGGGGAGTAAAGAAAAGAGATGAAACGGGAAGCTAAGTCACTGAAAAACTTTTATTTACTATGCCTGATGCTGTACACATGTATGTACAATTATTATTTTACTCTTGGCCCTGTTTACATGTTAGTATGTATAATTTATCTCCAATAAAATGCTAACCAAATGAAGCTAACCAAGTCATTAAACACCTAGGTTCCTAATTACAGTTGTAACCCAGGTGATGAGCTGATAAATCCTGTGTGCTTGTACGTAGCTACTAGGATTATAAATTATTGTGTAACCTTGTGAGAAGTACTGGCAATATATATCGAGTTATAAAAAGTTCTTTCCTTTGTTCTCTATATTATTACTGCTTATATTTTATTACAAAACCAGTGATAGCTACATTCTTGCGTCTCTTTACCAATTCACCTTCTGCGACTCTAACGTCAGCCCTAAGCTTTCACAATTCCAAACAACTGCTCCTTCTGACTTGACCTCTGTTCCTTTCATAACTTTGGCTTCTGCATGCATCTTGTTTAATTTTTTTGAAGTGGGGCTTTTCTTCTCTTGTCTTCCTACTACGCTGTCTTGTCTCCTCCTGACTCAGTGTAGCTGTTTTTGGGTTTTTTCAAATGTCCTTGGTCCGCATCACACAGTTAAGTTTCTCTCTATTGCATTTCCATATCTAGACCTTCATTGAGGCATTGTCAGATAGGCACAGAATTTTCTCTGACATTATCAGCTCCACGAGACTATGTGGTGGCTTCTTCACATCTGAACTACTCAGCAACAAAACTACCCATGAGTCCTCTGAGGTTTTCAGTTTATTGATCGTAATGTGTTCATTCAATTAAATGGTACACACATCCTAAAGTGTTATTGCAGCATGAAATATACTGAAACATTGAAAACCTTTATATCACAATTAGTCTAATTCATGAGAAAGAAAACAAATAATTACGTTAAAACAAGTATTCGATCATTTTTATGTCTAGATCTTGTAAACTGAACAACTACTTCTAAGATAACAATATGCAATATATTAACTAGTGTTAATTTCCTTGTATTATTTTTTTGAGATTCTGTATCACTTCTATCTTTTTTTCTGTTTTGCTTTTTAAAATAAAAAAGTCGCTGCATCGAAAAAATATCTCAATGTGAACAGGAACACAAAAGCAAAAGGAATGTGAAAATGGTTGATTGAAGATACCTTTGAAAATTTTTTGAAAAGTAAACAGTTTTCAGCAACTATATTTAAAACTAAATGCCTTCAGACACTGTTGGCTGAGATTCTCACTTACATCGCTTTATGTAGGACAATCCTTGTTTGTTTTGTTAGGGCATTGCTTAAGAACACATTGAAACCTAAAGAAGTAACTTTGGATAGACACTAAGAAACATTTATAATTTTGATCAATCAGATGTTCCAAAACTTCTAAAAGTAAATTCAGTAATAACAATCACCAGCTTTTTAAAATAAAAGCGAGAAAAAGAAAAACATTCCAAATCATAGAGCAACAAACTGTTTTACAAATTTCATATAATTCATAAGTGTTCGACACACCATCCAATTTCAGTATCTGTGATTGCAAAAATTATTGGCACTCTTATTCCAGCAGTTGAAGGTGACTTAGAATATAGGCCTGCTTTCCATGTGGGCAGATAAAGTTACAAATTAAGCACCATTTGTCACGCTTCCTGGGTGGTACACCTAAAATGCCCCTGGAATATTATGATGAGTACAGATACCAGAACTTGCCTCCCCAGGTAATTTTGAAGAAACATGTGCTGAAAATACAAAACTCACTTTTTAAGGTGTGCTTTATCTTTAAAATAAAGTTCTAACACTCATGTTTCATTAATTTTTTTTAAACATTTGAGCTAACTTTATTTTTAACTGATACATAAGAGCACAAAAGCTGTGTATGTCAGTGGCCTCCATTTCCATACATGTGTCGGTCGTGTTGCATTTGAATCGGGCTCAGCCAGTCTAGTTCTTCAAACACTAATTATTGCTTTATAGGGGAACCCGTCCAATCCCTTCTCTTCCCTGCTGAGATACACAGCCTACAACTGATACGCACATCACTCCGCGGTGCAGCAGCACAGCGGTTCCTCCCGGGCTTACTGAGCCGTCAACTCCAGCTCCAGCGCGGAGCCGTGACGCCTCCCAGCGCACTCCCCTTTCTGGGCATCCCAACGCCGGTTCCGGTGCCCTAACTCTAGCTAGTTTGCTCGTGTCCCCCTGGATGTTTCCACTGCCACCTTACGCCCTTGACTGCATGACCCTAGATGACTGCTGTGTTTCTGTCACAGACTACGTTTCAGCCACGTTTCCTGGTGCTTTCTGTGCCCATCTTTTCTCCTCCCAGCACTTGTGCTTTATACACCAGATTAAATTTCATCTATTTTCTGCATCTTTAGCTGAGACTTTTCCCACTCAAAGGTGCCTATTTAATCAATCCAACAAGCACAACAAATTGTACTTCTGCTCCCAGTAATTTCATATCATATAGAGTCATTCATTATCATCTT
Organism: Dolichotis patagonum; assembly: GCA_004027295.1. Taxonomy (NCBI): domain Eukaryota; kingdom Metazoa; phylum Chordata; class Mammalia; order Rodentia; family Caviidae; genus Dolichotis; species Dolichotis patagonum. Next base: position 11,243 of record PVJX010002599.1, on the reverse strand, counting down.
TTTTTTTCTTGTTTAGTATGTATTTGAAAGATGATAGGACCATTTTTTCCATTTAGCTTAGTTCGGTTTACTTTTGTATATTAGTCCATGTGCGTAGTACATAATGTTTACATTCTGTGTGAGGGGTTCACACATGTACATAACACAGATTAATTCATTTCATGGTGCTATTTTCCATCAATCTCTCTTCCCCCCCCCCATTCATCTCTTGATTCTCTTCTTTTGTACATTATCGTCTTTTTACCTGTAGAATATCCAAACACCTTAAAGATAGGATCTCTGTTCAAATGGTTGATTTATTTCCTTCAGGGCCATGTAACCATTTGTTCCCCCAAGAACTTTCATAAAATTAGATTAAACAATTCTAATATTTACAAGACTCAATATATGAAGCCCTACACAACTATATACCATTTATCCCCCAGAACCGTTAGAGTAAAATATTTCCTGTGCCATCGATCAGGTCCTAACACTTCTTGAGGTACTTACTAAGCTAAAATGATGTGCTGTAGAAGCTTCTATCAGTCTAGAGAACAAATATATGAGCCCAACCCCTTGGAATATATTTGCATTGAGTTAAATTTAATTATATCATCTTTTCAAATGTTCTTAACTGGAACTGATGCTTTTTAAATAGTCCCCAAATTCCCCCCAAATAAGCAATTTTAGGGTGGCCCTTGAAATAACTCTTTCTTAGAAAAAGACCCATGGAATTATGTTATTAATATTTTCTGGTGATTCTGAAAATATAAAGTCTCAGTGATGTCACCTCAACAATGCTAGCCTCCACCCCGCCCTTCATTGTGTGCCCTCTGTTTATGACATGTTCACTGCGATAAACACATATGTATTTCATAACATTTATGACTTTCATTCACTGTTCCTAATTTAACATAGTCATGTTCATATCCTGACATTTCTATGGAGGCAGAAAGGAGGGAACTTCAATTGAACTGAATTTCTCTAATGCTTAGTCATCCTGTACTGGGCCCTGGATAAACAGAGTTAGGATTTCTTTTCCACAGTCTACGTATCTCAGCCTGAGCTGACCCCTCCTCCCAGCCTGCACTGTAGTTTACGCCCTTTCCAGTGTTCCATTTTCCTGCACTTTGATCTCTGCAGTTACTTACCAAACATTACCGAGGCCAGTAGACAGCGTTTGTCCACTTCCCTATGTGCTGACCACTCTATGAATCCCTGACATTGATTTGAGGAAGAAAATGGATGTGCCCCTTTTCCTGTGATCTTCAGAAAATAAATCATTTATTACCTGTAATGCTGAACATTCAGTGACTTTTCATCATTAAATGCATTGCCCCCTGATTCAGGGATGTTCAATGAGAAAGACTGCATTTCGTTCTTCTTGTGACACTAAGACTCTTCAAAAATGTCCATTTCTCATTCTCATTCTTTTTTTTTCAATCCTCTAAAGGTCTAGAACAATCTGAACAGCACTGCACCAAGTTTGCTCCACTAGGGAAGAACTAATTTTAAACCACTTAATTACCAATCAATCTTAAGTAAGTCAAGTAGAAGCAACATCTGACCCAATTTGTTCAGAAACCCACTCATTCAGCCTTGTGGCTTCTCTGCCATGCAGGGGACCTGTCAGAGTAGAATCAAGAAAAAGGCTTATCGAATTTTAATGTTGAACTAATGTTACCTCTGCAGCCACCTGCACGGGGCAAGGGGGAGGGTGATGGTGTGTCCAGGAAAAAAGAGAAAAATGGTCTTTCCTCTTCTTTCACTTCTGCTGAGTTCAAATGTTCAGCTTGTCCTTTCTATGAACCTACTATTTATGGCAACCTCTTTTAACCTATATATAATGCATGAAGAAATCCAGGCAGAATAATATTGCATGTAGGCATTCGTATGACTGATTGCTTTGAACCCTGAAAGCTTTTGGATGTCAAGATCATGATACTTCTAGGTCCCCAGCTAACTCCACCTGCCAAGGCAACTCTCGTCAACCCTCAGAAAAAATTATGCGTAAATTTATAACATGAGGCTCCCAATGTAAAGTCTGTCTCCATCTGGAGGGTTTATATCCTTCCTCTCTCCTCTGCATTATTTTTCATAATCTGATTCCTTGAATAGTGTTTCATTAATGCTTTCCATTGAATGGCAGAGTCTATAAATTTGCACGATGATTTAAGGAGCCTCTATGACATCTGAACAGGAGGTTAGACTGTAAATGAATACCGATTTGCTCTGCTCCTCTTCCCTGATTATTATAATAGCCAGCTCTTTTTACCCCGTGTCTCACATTTTACTCAGGGAAAAGGAGAATAAAGTGGACAGTTAAGTAAAGATGGTAGATAAGACTTAAATTAGAAGTCATTCCTGCTCTGCTTTCATACTCAGGGGACCTGAAGCTTCATTTCTCATATCATTCTCACAGCCCAAGATCAACAGCAGTGACCGATGCTGTTCTGTTCAATTTCAACTATCAGCTTAATTACTATATTTTCAACGTGTCCCATCATAGATTCGGAATAGCTATACTTTCGAACGCTATCTTCTGGAATCTGTTATTTGTTATTTAAAGGGAGATCCATTGTATAAGCTTGGGTTTATTCCCAAGAAAGACTGAGACGTGGGCTTGTGCACAGATGCTTTATCTTAAAGTGGGAGTGAGGGACCAAGAGAGGGAAGAAGATTACCACTGTACTTGAAGAAGGCTCATTTCTGCAAAGAAACCACTGGATAGCCAGGCTGAAACCATGAGGAAGCCTGTTCCGTGAGGTACCCAGAGGTCCGCACATTTTTCCATCAACTTCTGTCCTACGTTGTTCACAATTGTCCTCCAATGTCACTGATTTCTTCCCACTCCTAGTTTGCCTGGAATACAAAATATAGAGCTTATCAAGTGTCTAAGTCTTTGGAAAATAAATCTCTGAGGCCAGAAAACAGAAAGGGAGGCCTAAACTGAACCCGAAATGAAGGGCTACGCAAAGATGTTGTCAGGTCCGGAAAGTGTGGGCTACAGTGCATCTGTGGCTCACCCTTAAAAAACGTAGATATTCAGGCTGGATAGTTCCTGTTGGGATGATCCCTGGGCATTGTAGGATGTTAAGAAACATGCCTGGCCTGTATCCAATAGATGCCAATAACATTCTCCCACTCATTCCAACCAAAGGTATTCCAAAGGGGGCACAACCAAAGGGGGCACAATTGAGTCTAAGTTAGAGGGCTAACCTGAGGCAACATACTTAAAGTGCATTTAGGTATCAGAGTCCTTTGGGGTGTCTAGGTACCAGAGAAAACATAGGGCACTCAAGTTACAGGTAGTATTCTAAGCATCTGCTTCTACCACGAAGGGCAATACAGTCAACTAATTGGTTATTTTTCCCCTCCCTCCCTCCCTTCCTCCATTCCTCTTTCCCTTTCTCCTTCTTCTCTCCCTCCCTTCCTCCCTTCCTTTCTTCCTTCCTCCCTTCCTCCGTTCCTCCCTCCCTTCCTCCTTCCTTCCTCCCTCCCTTCCTTCCTCCCTCTTTTTCTGAAACGTTGGTTTACCATCCTATAAATTCTAGGCAGCTGGCAGTATCTTCTAATGGGTGGAGACTCTAAAGTTACAAATTTAGGAGAAGCAGACTTTTCTCTGTTCATAGAGAACCCACCAAGTAATGGGGGAAATGACACAGAAATAGATAATATAAGAGGTCACCTGTAAATGACAGAATTAATTATCAGTTTTATCAATAATCTTTAGGAGCTCTGGGCTGTGTGAATATTATACAGCACCTAGGAAAGCCAATTGCTTAATAATGCAGTAACAGCCAAGTGTGTCCATGGTGCTTGCTTTCGGCCAGGTACTGCAGTGACTGGGTTACACATACTCATCACTTACCAGTAAACTGCCCAGCCCCGATGAAAGGTAGAGCTGGGATTAGATCCCACAAAGCCTGAATGCAGAATTGCAGCTGAGATAGCTGTGGTAAATGGTCTCGCAACCGGAGTCACCACTCTGCGACATTTTATTCTCCAAACTTTTGACCTCAGTGTCTCCATGCTGTGCACATTAATGTTTTTCCTATGAGCTGTTTTCTGCAAAGATCGATTAATTCTTTTTCAGAGCTTCAGTCTCAGATATTACACTATAAAACGGAATAAAATGACATGCACTCCTGATTTTATAATGCTTTTGAGACATTTTTTTCTTTTTAGCAAGTAGTAAGATGATCCAAATGTAATTGTATAACTTTCAGCTCAAATTAGAATACCTCTGATATTGAAAAGGGGGCATGATTGATTATTATCCTGGGCTAGTGGAAAGACATATGAGTGATCATGAGTAAACTGGGCCCTATGGAAAACTTACATGAGGTGTAATATTCTCAGAAAATAATGTGCAGCATCGTCTATAGAGTAAGTCCTCAACTTACTCATTTCTATAGAGTAAGTCCTCAACTTATAAATAAGTTCCATTCTGGGATAACATTTGTAAGTCAGATTTATTCCTAAGTTTGACAAAGTGAGTCTTACACACCTTTCACACAAATATATTGCCTAAAACATAAAAAAAATCTGAGGTACTTTCATATCTATGAAAGTTCACAACTCACATGTTCATTAATCAAGGACTTACGGTATTAGGATAAACCAATTAGTGTATTGCTTTTCCTAATTAAGCCCTAATGTGCCACTCTTTGTTCTGAGTCATTACATCTCTCAAAGCTATGCCATAACGGCACATTTGAGATTTATTGCCATTGCTTATACCAGTTTATCTTTCTGCTCTTCTTTTGTTGATCATCTAATCACATGGCCAACATCACCCTTTGTAAGTAGCCTCTTGGCTGAAATATACATTAGGAAGACAGTAAACCCTTAATGTTAGCCTACAGCAATAAGGGCATTGTTAAATCCGCTTTTTATCCAAAAAGTACCTTAGAAACAAACAAGAACGTGGTCCACCTTACTCGACCTCAAATGAGCCTGCATTTGTCTGACTGTAAGCTGTATAAATGTGTAGAGAAGGGGCTGTTTTTTTAAATGAAATCTGTGGCGGGCTGAGGAACAGCTCCTCAAAGATGCTATGACTAATGCTTAGAACCTGTAAAAAAGTTGCCTTCACACAGCCATTGGGACTTCATAGCTATATTTAGCTAAGGCTCCCGAGGCAGAGTGTTTATTCTGGATTATCTGGGTGGGCTGAAATTAGGAAAAATCGTCTCTATAGGTGTAAGAGGGAGGAAGGAATGTCACAGTCAGAAAGGAGGGGGCAATGTGACCTAGAGACAGAGATCAGAGAGATGCAAAAATACAGGTGCTAAAAATGGAAAAATGGCCTGGAAGCCTCAATGCACAGAGGCTGGAGATTTGGGAAAGAAAAGAAATGCATCTTCTCAGAGGGCCCATGTAAGGGACACAGCCTCGCTGATGCTTCACTGGGGCCAGTGCCACCCATTTGGGAGCCTGTCAAATTTACCTTGTCTTCAGTCCTCTTCTTGGTGGTTCCGTTACACCAACAACAGGAAGCAAATGTCACTCGCAGCTGGACAGGGTTTCCCATTCCACAAACTATGTCCCCAAAATTTGCATCTGGCTATATAATACGTTATTTAAAAACAAAATAAAATTAGCATTTTATTCCTCCTGCTTCTGGGAAGAAGTACATACACACTTTCCTATTCCTCCAACCAAGCATGACTAAGACATCTGCACCTCACATGTACAACAAACCAAAAAAAACCCTAAGTGTGGGAAAAAGAGGAAGACTATTTGATAAATCAGGATGCAAGTAGTGAGTTGTCTGGGTTTGCTTTTAGTCATTTAATCTAGATACAAAACTAAACATACTGAAAGCATGGAATCACTAATTGAAACAAAAAAATAGACTGTGATTATATATATATATATATATATATATATATATATATACACACACACACATATAAAACAATTGGTGATATATACATATGTAACTAAAAATTTGTGATATTTATGTATATATAAAGCTAAAATTTCTAGTATGAGATACACTTAAAGTGATATAAATAAATCAAAATTTAATTCTAAATAAATATTTGAGCAGCCCATAGAGCAACAAAACAAAGGTAAGAAAATAGCAAACTTAAACCTTAATGTATCATTGATTACCTTGGACATTAACTGTCTAAGCACACAAGTGAAAAGGCAGAGGTTGGTGGAGTGTATTCCCTAACCCAAACATATGCTACTTTAAAAGTAACTTACTTCAAATATAAAATATATGAAGGCTGAAGATAAATATATGGAAAACTGTATGTCATGCAAACATTAATCAAATTAAAGCAGTAATGAGCATATTAAAACCAGATATAATAGACTTCAGATAAAACCAAGTTACTGGGGACCAAAAAGGAGATTAGATAATTATAAAAGAACCAATCCACCAAGGCATAGCAATCCTACATTCAAAGGTGTAAGATAGAAACCCTGCAGAATACCTGAAGCAAGGCCTAGAACACCAAAAAGGGAAACAGATAAATCCAGAATTACGGTTGGATAAAGCGTCTCTATAATTGATAGAGAAAATCAGGAACTGAATAATGGAACAGCACCATCGAACAACGACATCTAAGCACTTTTGTGCATTTCTCCAATCTACAATAACAGAATAAAGTTTTTTAAGTGCCTGCCTAAAATATGCCAAAATATATGTATTTTCAACCGGGAATCACACTTCAAAACACATACACCACTGATGAGTGTAGCTCCCCCAGGAGCCAATCAGCTCCCCAAAAGCCACACCTGTGAATGCATGAGGCCGTGGGAAACATTTTAGTCCTAAAGCACAGCTTATGGAGATGTGAGGACCCTGAGCAAAGCTGCATTAGAAAACAGAATCATCAATATATAAACATATAAATGGACTGTGTCCAAGTGAGGCTTACCGGAGGCGTGGTGAGCTTTACTATTCAAAAGTCAGTGTACCCACTATATTAACATACTAAACAAGAAAATTGTGCACATTCTGATCAATGAATACAGAAAAACAGTACTTGGAAAATTCTACACACACACTCCTCATGAAACAGAAGCATAATAACTTCTTCAGTTTTATGAGACTTATACAAAAATCTATGGACACAGTTGGATTTAATGGTGAAAAAATGAAGGTTTCTACTTCAGATTAGTAAGGAAGAACACAGATATCTTCTGCCACTTCTCCTGTTCAGGACGGCCTTGGGAGTTCCAGCAGGACCTCTATGACAAGGAAGAGGCGAGGAGGGGAGAGAAGCAGACAGATCTGAAAAGATAAAGAGTAAACAAGCCCATCCCTGTTTTCAGATAATATGTTTTCTATATACAGCAGTCGGAGAAATCTCCCCAAATCTCTTATGTCTAATACATAGTTCAGCACTGTGTCACGGTACCAGAGGATCACACAGTAATCTCTTACATTTCTTTAGAAGGAGCAGTGGTCACATGGTTGCTGACACTAAAAATGCAATCGCATTTGTGGTCACTCAAAAAAGGAAACACAAGTATAAACGTAGCAAAAATATAGCAAGATGTTACTTTGTTTACAGAGTAAAAGGCTTAGCATAACAAAGGTCAGCTTTCCTGAAACTGTTATTTGAGTAAGAACTCTACTGTTTGTAGCCATATATGGTATTAATCCAGAGGCAAAGACACTACTATCAATAAAATAATTCTGAAAGGAATAAAATGCAAAGAGTTAGTTACTTTGAATTTAAGAGTTCCTATCTCATGCCAAATTTTGCTCATGTCTAAAAAGGTACATTTAAATATATTTCAGAATCAAAAATTCATTTTTAATAACTTTGTAACTTTTTTGCAGAAAGTGTAACTTGCCTAAAATTTTCTATTTTCATGGATGCATAAATTTTCATGTGAAAACTGATACTGAACATTATCTATGGTGTCACTCAGGTCATTTTAAACATTAAAAGCTAAGGTTCATAAAGTAAATATATCTTACCAATACTAAAATCTATGTAAATTAGCTCAAAATTTTCAATTCTATTTGTTTTTTGAATGCAGAACAAATCCTCCATTTTTGATTATGCCAAATTGAAAGTAGACCTTCAGAAAGTTATAAAATTTTTCTAAATAAAAAAATCTATGGAATCAGAATCAAATAATGCTAATCTGAGTTAATGTTAGCTCATAATTTCCACAATTTCCATAATTTTCATTTTCAAATATTAACCTTTCACTGATATATCACAGTTAATTATAATTACAAAATAATAAATTTTAATGTCTGATAAGGCAAATTTTCCCATGTTATTCTTATTTATATTATCTGCTAACTTTACCACTTTTTGTCTATAAATTTTTATTCTATAAACTAAGCTTACCTATATCAGAAAATAAATATTTGACAATTTCATTATAATAATTCAGGGATTATAAATTACTTGGGGGAGAGAAATAAAATATTTTGGATACAGAGTCTTTTCAACTGTAGTGTAGGCTATTTCACAATTTGTTTAGCTTTTTCTAATATTTCATAAAAATTGTCATTTTTCATAGATCCCTTATTCTGCATCAGGCTACTAATAATTTTTGGTTGAAATTGTTTCCTATCATTATTTCTAATTATTGATGTTCTAGTACACTGAACTTATAATTAAATCTAAGATTTTAACAGTTTCGTTTCTTGTCCATTCATATGTCCTACTAGGAATTGAATTCAGAAATTTTGCAATGAGCTACATCCATCAATGTTTTTTAAAATTTTTTTTAAAAAGTGTTTTCTGGAACTTTCTCTCTAAGAGATTAACTGCCCAGGCTGGCATTGAACCTGGAACCCTCCCATCTCAGACTGCGGAAGTACTGGAATTCAGACAGGCACCAACACACTGCTTATTAATTCTATTAGCTCTCTATGTGCTTTTCCATAGATACCCAACCAATCTGAAAATATAATTTGGTTTTTCACTTCAAATCTTATCAGTTAATTTACTTATCTATTAATTTATTTAGTTCTAGATTCTTTGAGCTTCACAGGTCTAGCTAGGGTAGTCAGTGGGCTAGCACATATTCTACTTTGGTCATATTAAGGAAAATGCTTTATATGTGTGCAAATTAAAAGTATTTGTTTAGGATTTCAATGCATGAACCGTTATAATGAGGAAGGTTGTTTTATTCTTTTTAATTTCATTTTGCATCATGAATAGATTTTGATTTTTATCTAATGCTTTTCCTACAGCTATTTGTTTCATGACTCTTGGACTTTAATATGATGAATTATCCCAACACATTTTCTAAAATATCAATCCAAGCACTGAATCTAAGTAGCAATTTTCTAAATATAATATTCTAATCTTGTATTTCTGAGAAAAATCTAACTTGGTCATGATATATTGTGTTATTTTATTCATTACAGGTACTGTTTGTCAATATTTTATTTAGTGTGTTTGCATATATATTCATGAGTGAAATTGGCTAATAAATTTCTCGACCTACTATCTATGTAAGGTTCAGAATCAGGGTTGTGGGAACTTTAAAAATTTGTTGCTTGGTATCTCCACTTTTTCTACATTCATTTTGTAGCATTTGATTTACTTGTTTCTTCAATATTTGATAAAATATACTATAAAACATTCTGTCTGAAGCTTTCTTTGTGGGAAGAATTTTAACCAACCACCTGATCATTTTTTAATGGATATAGAACTGTTCAGATATCTATTTCTTATTAAGACAGAATTGGCAAGCTGATTTTGTAGACTGTTCTGGTTTTACTGAAGTTTTCACGTTTATTGGTATAAATGCATTCATTAATGTTTTAGTCTCTGAACTTACTATAGTTATGTCTCCTTTTCCTTTATTAGCATTTATTTTTTAACCTTTCTTTTTGTTCTTGATGAATCTTGATACATCTCACTGTACAAATAAGTTTACTTCCTTCTTTTGGCCTTAGTTTTCTATTTTAGAATTTTTTTTCACTTTAGACTTCTTCTTCTCCCACGTCCATCCCTAATTCCCTCCACACAGCCCATACTTACACACACACACACACACACAAAACAAACAGAAGAAAAATAAAAATCCTAAATTAGATGCTTAGATCATTCATTTGTCGTTTTCTTTCTTTTTGAATTCTTTAAATATTTATGTATTCAAGTTTATGTATTCAAGTTTATATATGTAATATTTATGTATTCAAGTGTGCTGTAACTCCATAATTTTAATATGTAGCACATGTAATTTTTAATTCATAATTTCTTTGTTGTTTTTTGTTGTTTTTGTTTTGAGACAGAGTCTCTCTGTGAAGTTCAGTTTGACCTTGAGCTCACTATGTAGCCCAAGCTAGCTTCAAACTCACAGCAATCCTCCTGCCTCAGCCTCCCATAACCCCATACTGGGATTACAGATGTGTGCCAGCACGTCTGCTCTAATTTCTTTTTTAATTGGGTGCTGTTTTAAAAGTATGTTTTAAAATGTTCTAAAATATAATGCTTTTATTACTGATCTCTAACTTAGGGTCCCTGAATATGGTCTGTATAAAACCAATATCAGTGTCTGTACTTTTAGTTACTTTGTATCAATTTAGTAAATTTTGGTATTGAATTATACAAAATAATTCACTTATTTTGCCTATATAATATATAAAAGATAAAAATAAGTCTATAAGCCCTAAAAATGATTAAGTAATTTTAGCCAGTTATTAAACCACATAAGTTTGTGCTAGTATATACTCCTGGTGAAATGAATATTAGTATGCAGTGACTATTCTGTATACACTGATTTTTGCCCAAATACAATGTAGCTGTGTTTCTAAAAAGCAGCGCACCATAGCTTAGTTTTATTGGTACTCAGTCTATGAGTTAGGGATGCAGCTCTGAGGTACAGTACTTGCCACACATGCACAAGACCCTGGGTTCAATCCCTGGCACCACAAAATAAATAAAAACACAGAACAAAAAGAAAGCTGGTCACCTCATCTTTGATAAAGGGGCCAAACATGCTCGCTGGAAGAATGACAGTCTCTTTAACAAATGGTGCTGGAAAAATTGGCTGTCCATATGCAGAAGACTAAAACTAGACCCATGTCTATCACCATACACTAAACTAAAATCTAAATGGCTCAAAGATCTAAATAGTAAAACAGAAACACTAAAACTGCTGGAAGACAAAGTAGGTAAAAACCTCAAAGATATAGGGGTAGGAAGAGAATTCATGAACAAGAACCAAAGTACACGGGAAGTACTTCCCAGAATCAATAACTGGGACCACATCTTATTAAAGAGTTTCTGCATGTCAAAAGAGGTTTCCAGCAGAGTGAA